>JAUZSU010190239.1:0-12113 GCA_034780255.1 Parotocinclus maculicauda
ATCTGGAGAAGAAGCGTTTGCCGTCTGAGGAGGACGGGTAAACGGCTGAACAGCTGTCGCCCCCATCCCTGCCTCTTGTCTGTCGTCTTTTCTGTCGCTCCTTGCTTCTCGAGAAAACCCCACCCTTCGAGGCGCAGAAGTGACCCGACCCCGAGTCTTCCCAGAGGTCGTCGTTTTGGTCCTGCTTAGCATTTCGGTAGCAATCGACACGTCCTGAGGCCCAGACCAAGCGTCCGAGCAGCCCAGAACAGCTTGGCCTGTACGCCGACGTCCCGTCTCATTACGGCCAGACACTGCGTACTTCTGAGCGCTCACAGCCAGGCCTAATTTAAGAAAGACAGAGCGGGAGGGGGTGGGAAGGACGAATGCGATTTCCAGGCGAGAATGGACAGCGTTCAAATTGCGATACACCTGTACAAACATAATTTGTCATTTTAACGAAAGGAGCAACCGGAGAGGAAAAACTGCAAGCTTTGGCTCGTACTCGCGCTGGCACGGCTTATTAATGCTTTAACATGCGCTGCTATTATTACTACTGCTGTTGCCATGACTACTACTACTACTACTACTACGAATACTACAACTACGCTCTTCCTTTTAGGTCTTATTTTCCAAAAAACGCAAAAAAGACGTAAGTAAAGCGTGATTTCTGCGTACAAGATTTCTTATCAGAAGGGCTGCAGTGGGGCGTTTGTTGCGTGATGGTGCCGAACGACGAGCTCTGGGACACTTTGGAAACGCCAACTGACCCCAACACAGCTTTGGAACCCAGATGACCCAGAGAAAAGCCAGTGGAAGATCATACAAACCCGGCACGTGTAGCGACCAAGATCGGATTTCAGTCTTTCAGTGGAAGCCCAAATGGACTGGACAGGCCTACATTAGCACAATAATGACAAAAAGGTCCAATCAACTGAAACTGTGACAAACTGTGACCAAATTTGATCGAACCCACTGCACGATAAGTGAGATGACAAATCCCCAGGGATCACCGTCACTGTTTGAGAGTTACACAAACATCCCGGGGTCACCATTTCTGCATGTCGTCCATCAGGACCGCCCGTAGAGCCTGATGCCCACTGTTAAGCAGGGTGGAGGGTCTGCGATGATGTCGCTGCCCCAAAACTACCAATGGTCCCCGGATCTTCCAGCAAAACGAACGTCAAGAACAGAACACAGAACCAAACCTGTGCCGTGGCCAAACGTGCCGTGGTCTAAAACCCATAGGAACCCGCGGGGGGCACTAAAGAGGAGAGGAGAGGGCACGCAGGACCGGGACGTGCAGGGAGAGAAAAAGAGAGACGATTCTGATCATCACGTCCAGATTATAAAGACGATCCGACTTTATCGTGTTCAGCGGTTTCCCTTTAATGATTTGGAACGGTCACCTAAAATAGTTTAGAAGGCCATCTTTGATGCGTTTTACAGAATCCTATAGGCTGGAGGAGGCAGAGGGGTGTGGGCCGGTGGACGTCTGGGAGAAGCCGCAGGATTCCTGACGTGTTGAAAGCCACAGGAAGTATTATTCCCTGCAGATGAGCAAATCCAGAATGACAGCTAGGATTAAGTGGAGAAAAATCTTGTCTGTTCTTTAACCCGTCAATCATAAACGGTCCCAGCGGAGATCCAATGGATTTTCCACGGCACGCGGCTCGGGATGGTCGGCAATCCCCACCCGAGTCGGACCGAACGCCACACGACGTCACAGTTTGGGAACGAAAATAAGATTAACATACAGGTTTTTGTGAGCATCAACCTTTTTACTCTCCAGTTTGGGGGAAATTCCTTACAAAAACGGTTCAAATTCGTATTTTTAAGAAACTCGGGATCAGCTCCAGGTATACCAGCATTCGTAGTGTGTTTATGATTTATTTTAATATTTATATATATTTAAATATATAAAATCCCACTATTTATACCCTCAATAACTATAGTTTAACATTTTTATACTGCAGGAATTCTTATTAATATTTAGGCCACCCATGGAGGTCGGTCCCTTCTTGAGTCTTGGTTCCTCCCAAGGTTTCTTCCTTCTTTATTTAAGGATTTTCCTTGCCACTGTCACCCTAAGCTTGCTCAATTTAGGATTGGCCTTTTAAGATATTTTTAAGAATATTGTAAAGCTGCTCTGTTGGTAAAAGCACTATAGAAATAAATTAGACTTTTTTTTGGATTGAGCTTAAAACTTTTAAGTGTATTACCGTGCTTTTACGATATATAAGTGTTGTTTTTTATACTTTAAGTATGCCTTTTAATCCTTTTAAGTAGATTTGAAGTCACAAAAGTTCAGAACGTGATTCATTTCTACACAAATCAAAGTTTGGAAATAAATATCGGCCAAAAATAAGGGGACAAAGTAAACCTCAACCTTCCTGTAAAACCCCTCACTAATACGGTACACTCCTGTATTTTTGTTTCGTATACACTTTGTATTCACTTATTTTACTTTTCCTAAAAGTATACTAGTAGCTCGCTTTTATTTACACTTTTTTTCGGGTAGGTTACTGCTTTTAGTGCCTTTTAAGCAGCTCAGTTTGATTGTTCTGCCTTTTTAGAGCCACAGATCAAATAGATCCCAAAATGATATTGGAGTAATAAGAACTATAGAATAGTTTGTATTTTTGTCCTACTTTGTCGGCAAAAAAGATGCCTAAATAGAATTACTTGTACGCTTAAAAGTGGACAAATAAGATAGAAGTAATAAACGATAAGTATTAGGTTAAGTTTGAATAAGTAAATAAATAAGTAAAGCTTATTAAAAGAGAGTTTATACCGTGTTTTCTTCCTTTCCTAATCAAAACAAGTGGGATAAAAGTACAGTATATGGTATAGAAATGTGTTTTTTACTACTTTATGACTTAACTAGTCTTAAAAAGTCTACTTCTAAAGGTTGGTTTGATTTTTTAACACGTAAAATGTTTTCTCGTTCTGTTTTTGGGTTTTATTTGTAAAAGTAAGAAGTATCAGAAACATAACAGCATTCGAATTGATCGTTTTACCTTCTATTTTTTCTCCTTTTTCTCTTTGCTGGCCAACAAGAAACCGTAAATCGTGCTTCTTTAATCGAAGTAAAATAATAATAAAGGTAACAAACAGGAGTGGGAGAATTTCAAGGACTTAAAATGGATGTTAATGGTCAAAAGTATTGAGACACGATCTTAGACATGGTCAGAAGTATTAAGACATGGTCCCACACATGGTCAAAAGTATTGAGACAGTCCCACACATGGTCAAAAGTATTGAGACACGATCTTACAAAAATACTAAAACATGCCTCCGCATGCAATCCAATATTTTGGGAAATGCCACCAACACTTTTGGGACACACGCCACATTTAAATCTCTTGTAATTCCTTTCTCAAATGCTAAGTTTGATATAAAATTACATAAAAGTGAACCCAAAATGAACATTACATGACCATGAGCTGCTGTCCGACCCCGAATAAAACGGACACGGATGCGACCATTTCTGGATAGACGGTGCAAACAGTTTTCCGTTTATTTGTATTTATTTCACATTTTCAGACATTTCATAGACTGCTGCTTAGAAGCATGGGTTAAAAGGCGTGGCGGTGCTCGAAGCATAACCAGGTACGTCCGGTACGTCCGGTACCTTTCGATACGACACAGAAGCCCACGTGACTTAAAACATCGAGCTGTACACATAAATTAACGTGACCGGGTTGCCATGTCCTTCAGTTTACTGATGAGCCATTTACATCTGCAATACACGTGTTTGCTATTTAAATAGTTACACTTATATATATACATACATATACATATATATATATATATATATATATATATATAGACGCTCTTTTAAATTAGATTTACTTTAAGACCACACACTTTTGGCAACCGCCACGTTTCTTTGCTCGGACTGTAAATTAAAATAACGATTCACCATAAATAAAAGTACGTATACCTTTTTAACATAGTAGCTCTTCCAAAAATGACGTCAGGTTTTTAAATATTCTGCCGAGAAATGCCCGGTGCGTCCAGTCCTGTCCTGTCCCGTTGTGGACGTTCTTTGGATTCAGGACATACACGAATGCTATGGGTTAGTAGCTGGGTTAGTCATGGTACGGGATGTGGGCTAGTTTAACATTTAGACACGTTAGACGGGGACGGGGACGAGGACGAGGACGAGGACGAGGCTGAAGCACGGTTATTCGTTTTAATAAGAGCTTGAGTGTCTTTCTTCTTTACTTTTCGGATCTTTGGCTTGTTCTCCGTCCTGGCGCTCTCCTCGCCGGCCCTCACCGGCACCCGCAGCCCTCCACCACCATATCCTGGTAGTTTTTGAGCACCACGTTTTCGTCTTGGTCCAAATACAGAAGAGCGATGGGACTGAGCGACGTGGGGACGCAGCAGGCCCGCGGGACCGTGCCGTTAACCGAGTTCAGGAGCGTCTGCACCATGGCGTGGCTGGACGAGTTCATGTGGTCCGTCAGCGGGAAGCGGCACTCGCCCAGGCAGAAGAAGGCGTCGTAGCCGGTCGGTGCCACGATCCATTTGTTCCAGCCCACGTCTTTGAAGTCCACGTACAGCGGGTGACGGCGGCACCGGGCGCGGGACAGGCGCTTCAGTTTGGCCGCCCGGCCGCCCCCGTTCCTCTTGACCCGCCGGTCCGTCCACACGCCCTCCCAGACCGTCTGGGGCTTTTTCCCTCCCTTCCTGGCCTTAACGCCCCTCTTTTTCGCACCCCCCAGGGGGACGAGCGGGGCGCTGCGCCCGTCGTGGCTATAGGTAACCAGCAGGGGTCTCTGGCGTTTCCAGACGCGCTCGTCTTGACCCGCGGACCTGCGCACTCTGAAGTGTCCCTCTGCGTCCACGTCCTGGGCAGTACGGCTAACGTTATCCGGACTCACTTCCAAGATAAAGGACAGTTTCCCCGAACCTGCGGACAGTTCCTGGAACAGTCCCGCCTTCAGAGGGAAGGCTTCCCAGGACCCGCCACTCTCGGGGCCTCTGGCTAGCTGTCTGGAATGGAGGAGCTCGGGTTCGGAGTCACCAGAGTGATAGAGGCTGACGGTGCGAAGCTCAGAATTAGCTTCTCCAGATCCTCCACGCAAAAAACGCAGCTCTGCCGAGACGACGCTCTCAAACGGAGGGACAGAAGACAGATCGAAGGCCATGTGGATCCTGTCCCTCTTCTCTCCGTGTTTACGTAAGTCTGACCACGCTGGAATGGAAGGAGGAGACGGAGACACAGTCAGGCTTTAAGTCATTAAGTCATCTGCCCAAACATCAGGATAAAGCTTAAGCTAAGATTAATCCTAACCCAAACGTGCTGCTTAAAACATCTCAGACCTTTCACTTAACTAACTTAAAACATTTAAGGATTTACTGCAGTGACTGAGGTCGCGCTGCCATAAACGTCCCCCATTTCCATGACAACGACTCAGCGGCGGGAGTTATTAAACGTGTTTTAAACCGAAATGGCAAATAATGGTGAAAATAAAAGAAAGGGGAAAAAAGGAAAACTGGAAATAACAACAATAAAATCACAAATTAAAGTAATAATAATATTAACCTCACCTAATAATAATAGAATTAAAATAATAATAATAATAATGCAAAAAATATTAATTATTAATAATACTATTAATAATATTATTAATAATACTGCCTACAAAATACCAATAATAACAATGATAATAATAAATCTCACCTTGTAAATAATAATAATAATAATAACAACAACAATATTGCCTATAATAATAATAATAATAAATAAAAATAATAATATTGCTTATAATAATAATAATAATAATAATAATAATATTGTCTATAAAATAATAATAATCGAAATAATAATAATAATCAAAATGATAATAATGATAATAATAATAATAAATATTACATCTACCTCACCTAAAAATAATAATAATTGTCTATAAAGTAATAATAATAATATTATTATTATTAGTAATATTAATTGAAAAAAATATTAACCTCACCTAATAATAATGGAAATATAATAATAATAATAATAATAATAATGCAGAATAAAATTAAATAAGAATATCAGCCTCATAATTATAATAAGTACATAATCAGTAAATAATATTATTAATAATACTGTCTACGAAATAATAGTAATAACAATAATAATATTGTCTATGAAATCTAAATAATAATAATAATAATAATAATAATAATAATAATAATAAATATAAAATCTACCTCACCTAGAAAATAATAATAAGGTCTATAAAGTAATAATAATAAAAATTAAATCTACCCTCACCTAGAAAATAATAATATTGTCTAAAATGTAATAATAATAATAATAATAAAAAATCAGCCTCATCTATTAAATAATAGATCTAAAAAATATAAAAAACTTTAAAAGACGTTAAAGAACAATCTTAGGGAAAAATTTCACTGGGCCTACTGGATTCTAATAAATTGTTTACTGGGCCTACTGGGCCTACTGGACCCGCGCTGCTCTTACCTTCATGGTGGAAGGTCCGGACGGTGTTGGCTCCTTGTACGTGATCTGTAGGGTAGCTGAACTCCGGGTCCTCTATGAGGTGATACTGCTGAGTGTGGAAGCGATAGAGATCCAGTAGATACTGGGGTACCAGCGCCCCTGGACGGGGGTTGGGTTGGGACTGTAGGCCCAGTCGGGCTAGCAGGAGGTTTTGTATAGTGTGGGCCAAACTGGGCTCCAGAGGGGCTACTGTGTTGCCATTAGGACGGCTGGAATTCCCCTCGTGGACGGATGAGGCTTGAGGTAGCAGCAGGATCATCACAAGCAGGAGATTAGGAAGGAACATTGTGGACCTGGCAAAGAAGCAAACAGAGAGTCGTTCTGAGAGACGTCGCTGTTAACAAACCGTATTTTTCCTTTATTTGAGCGCCTTCGGTCTAAACCGTAAGTCCACAAAACCCCTGCTTGTGTTATATCGCAGGGCGTCCGCAGATTTACGGTGAACCTCGCCTCGGTAGTTACGAGCATCCACAAAGTCGTGGCTCGTCATGTTTTTCTTCGCTAATTTACGACTGTGCATTTGAAGCGACAGTAACTGCAGAAACAGCAGCGCTTCTCAAGCGGTCGTTTTGATTTAACACTTCGGACGCGTCCTGTTAGATCATTTATTGAGCCGCCCGTCCAGGAGCCGCGCCACGCTCTCAAACGGAACGCTTTGCTTTACGTTCACGAAATTTGGAACCAGAAAGTGTCGTCCCTCCATAAATTCCGCGGACCTGGTCCGCTCGTTCCAGTGCGAAACGTCAAGATTTACAGCCGCCCAGCCCGGGTCGCCGCCGGAGCGACATTAAGCCGTCGTTTTCCGCTTTAACGCTGACGTTTTCCACGCCGTTAACGAGCGGTTATTCGTAATCAGACTCATAAACCTCTCACGCTATCACGCCAGATTGGATCAGGGAGAAGACAGGCTCCACAGTAACGTGGTAACACGATAAACAATGCCTTCTGACATACTTTAGGACTAATCTTATCTAGAAATGCAATCAGTGCTAAAACGGCCATCAGTTCCGTCGAGATAGAGAAGGTTCTCCACTGCATGAAGGGCTCCACGTAATCAGAATTCGGCTTTTACTTATCAATCCTGAGCTGTTAAGGCCCTCATCAGACTGTGAGACCCAAAAAGAACGATTTCTCTTAGCTTAAGGTCTCTCCCTTTAAAGCTTTTCCTTGCCACTGCCACCCTAGGTTTGCTCAGTTAAGGACTTGGCGCCTAGATAGTAGAACAGAAGTCAGGTCTAATTTATTACGCAGAGAACCGAATAGCTAAACCCACGGCCCTAACCGAGCAACCCTAGATCGACAGCGGCAAGGAAAATGCCTAAATGTTATAAGAAAGAAACCTGGAAACCTAGAAACCTACAAACCAGTGAAGGTTCTCAGAACTGGAACATGGTACGTTTTGGTGAACAGGATAAAGAGAGTGAGAGTTAGGAGCTTGGAGTGAGCACAAACCCCGGGTCACTTGAGTTATGGGCTAAAGCACTAGACCACCAGGCCACCTGAGCATTCTGAAATCCTGAATTGTGAGGCGTAAATAAAGGCCGCTGGCCGGCTGTGAGTCTGTCACAAGGAACGTTTTTATTATTTTCAGCTCAGCTGAGATCAGTTCGGCGTCGTTACTCTTACCTAAGGTAAATTGTCGTCTTAAATTTCCTTGGTTTAAACTGGTCTGGTTAAAATAAATAAATAAATAAACAAACGACCTGCTGCGGTTGCAAATTTATGGACGTTCGATGACTGGGGGCTGATTGGATTCCTCTTGGCTTCCTCAGAAGGGTCCAGGAGTCAAATGGGAGGGCCCGTGAAGAAGGCTGGGCCGAGTGAGACGTGGGACGGACGACAGGATGACCCGGGCAGACACAGGGGGCGTTAGGCTCATGCCACGGCTGCGGTGTTGTGATTGCAGAGCTGGGAATGTTGGGTATGAATTATCTGCTGTCCTTTCTCTCCCTGTTTCCCTTGCACTCGTTTACCTTATCTCTGTCCTTCCTGTCGGACATTTTTCTCGGACTCAAATGGACGTTATCATTGTTTGAAAGAGCATAGCCCCACTGGCAAACATTATCCTCGTACATCGCTTGGACTCTACCCTACCCTACCCTACCCTACCCTACCCTGCCCTGCTCTGGAAATCGACCTTATTACCCAAGTCCCTTCCTTTTTCTGGATGCAAATTAATTGCACCCACTTCTATGGTTAAGGACATTATTATACCCCTTATAAAAACACGGGCAGCTCCCGAGGTCAGGACTAAATATCGTCTCACATTTAGACACGGCCGGCTCCGTCTCCGAGCAGGAGAAGCCCTGGCACTGCCACCGCCCCCAGCCCGTTGGGAACCCTTAAAACTGCTTCAACCGTGGAAGCATTTTCGCATCTTTTTGAGGATCTGCACCGACTCAAAACCCAAACCTAAAACCCAGGGTAACTTTAGAGGAAAATGCATGATGTCAACATCTAACCCTAAAGCAAGAAAACCCTAAACTTGGTACAGAAAGGAAATCATTTGGCGCGTGTAATTTATTTTATATGAGCACTGAAAAAGAGTGGGGTCCAGCCCAGGAAAGGGTGCCAGTCCATCACGGGGCACGGGGACGGTCACGCTCTGTGTCTAAAGAAAAGATATTTGGTTCTTGTAGAACTTTTCCGTCCAGGGAACACAAAGCTTTGGATTTTTCATACGTGCCACGTCCAGGAAGCGTTTATTACGAAACGCAACCAGACGGCAGGAAACCTGTTGTGGTTTGGTCTGCGTGTTTTTGGTTCCTGATATCAGCTATCGCCTGTCTGTGTCCTGAGCCACTTAGCGAATTTTAAACAGTGTCATACACACAGCGGCTGCACGCACAGATAAAACACACGCGCTTGCCAAGGTACACTCCGGAGCAGACGCGCCGGGTTCCTGCGGACGCCCGGAGCGGACCAGACGTCGTCTCGGAGCGACTGGACTTTTTTTAGATGAGTTCAAGCCACACTGATCACTACACGACAAGGCTGGGACATGCCACACACACGTGTGCCACATTGTGGACGTTCTTTTAGCTGGCGCCGTAGCGCCCTGCAGCCCGGTTTAAAGATGAAAAAGGATTCAAAAGCACTGTGTGAAGTGTGAGCTAACACGAGCTGTAGAGGATTCCACCCTACGTGAACGACCCGCTGGTCCACTTTCTGGTCCACTTTTTACCTCGACAAGCCTCTACCTGCGTGTGTGTGTGTGTGTGTGTGTGTGTGTGTGTTACTTACATCCAGGTGTGGTGGGAGGTCCATGGTTTGTCCTTAAGCTCCAGCGTTACAGACCCTCGCCTCCTCGTGGGCGCTTCGTAGAACCGTCAGCGCACGTGTTGGTGGTCGCCCAGTAACGCCGGACTGCACTCCATGCCGCGAGGCCGTAGAGGGGTGGAAGAGAGGGAAGGATGATGGGACGGGACGGTTGACCCTGCTTACCGGCTCATCCTGTTGTCGGCTCTAGATAAGGGCTCTCTTAAAAATGATCCATCGGCTCGCCTGTGACCCCTGGACCTCGGCTCTTCCTCGGTTCCTCGGCGCTAGACGGGACGCTTCTGCTCGACACAAGAAGATGCCCGAGAGAGTTTGAAGTTTCACTCGCTGACAAAAATCCCCTCCCTGGTTTTGTAGCTGCCTCTCTCCTTTCCTTTTAGTCTGTCGCTCCTTCTCTTTTTAACTCCCCTCCCCTTTTTCCTCTCTCTCTTTCTCTCTCTCTCTCTCTTTCTCTCTTTCTTTCCAGCTGGTAAACTTAGTTAAACTCTAATTGACTTTCCTGCCCATTCAGACCCTCCTTGATTCTGATGTCACTAAGTGGACACACACACACACACACACACAGATAAGGTCAGGGCTGCGTTGGCCGCTGCTACTTTACGCTCCTGTCAGAAACAGGAAAAAACAGCAAGACGAAGCACTACGGGACAGACGTTATCCCATGAGCGATTTATTTACCGTGGACGGACTAGGAGACGAAATTCTCCAAAACAGGGACAGAGGATGGGCAGAGAGGAGAGGAGGAGTAGTAAGAGAACGGCGACGGAAAGGGAGGGGAGCGAGCGCGAGCGTGGGCAAGGTGCAGTCGTCCTTCACGTCGGGGCAGCCAAATTAGTATGCACCCGACAAGGCAATGAGAAAATGTCTCTTTCCTGAACTGATTGGATTGCATCAGGTCGGATCACGCAACCGCCCCCCCTCCCCCTCCCCAAACCACCCTCTATCAAGCGGACAATCCTAGATTCCCCGGTTTGGCTCACGCCGGGGCATGATCGAGTACGACAGGACCGGTCTGTCCTTTTTCCCTTTTAACGTGAGCAATGCGAACGAGCTATTAAAGTCTGGGGGGGCAGTAACGAATGAATGGAGACTAAAAGCCTGAACGAGGGATAAATTCAATCTCCCGAGACGGGCGTTCATTCAAAAATTACACCGGTGACGTCCCGTAACCGAGTGCAGAAGTTCCTATAAAAAAAAGTCCATTCACGATGACGGAGGCTCAGTCCCGAAACGCCCCAGCTCCCTCCGCAGCCTTCTGATAAAGCCATCGGGGTTTGAGTAGTGCCGTTACTAATTGTCGTTTTAACCATTTCGCTCACTTTGCAAAGAAAACGCCCTAAGAGTGACGCATGCGCTGCGTCGTGCGTTAAAAATCAGCGAACAAACTCCTAAATCAGCCGGGGTACCAGCACAAAAACACACCCAGCAAACCTTAGAGAGACGGATTTAAGCACCTTAAAGGCTCCAATCTTTCAGACCCAAGCCATACCCCGGCAAAGTATCGCCTAATGATCGCCACGGACGTCTCCAAATCTTCCTGGAATCCCTCAGACCTCTTCAACCTCTTGCAATATCAAAACGTTTACAGAAATGTTACCCAGACCTGTACCTTCTGGTGGGTCCCTACCATCCAGAGGGCAATAAAACTCCCCTGCGGCCTCCTTACATCACCACCCGGGTTTAACCCCCGAGCCGAGACGACAAGGAAGGCAGAAAAGCAGCACGCTTACGGCTGATAACGAGAGGCGTTACGGCGTTACGGCGTTAGGTCAGCGGGCTCTGAGCCAGAGAACCAGAGGACTCTGGATCTTATCTCGGACGTGACAAAACCTTCTGTTTGCACGAGCGCCCCCCGCCCCTTTCGCCCAAACGTCTTCGAACCGAGAAGAAAAAAGCGCTGTAAGGCAGGGGGTGCAAAGAACGATCGTCCCTAAAATAAGAAAGGAGAAAAGTGAGGTCAAATGCAGAACGGTTCCCTAAATGGTTGCCCGCTCGGTTCGACCAGAAGCGCTCGGGCTTGGAATCTGATTCCACGTTTGTACACATGACAAAACGCATCCCCTGTCTGAGGAGTCATAGAACCGAGAACGTTACCGAGAACGGACGCCATACGTACCTAACCGACGGACCAAAACACGCTCATTCAGACAATCCAAAACAGTCTGTTTCGTTCTCACATGCACACACAACTGGACAAACAGGGATTGGCTTTGCGTTTTGATAGGAATTCCAAAGTGCATTTCTACAGAGATAAGATTCCTTTCTCCTTAGGTCAGTGTTTTTGAGAGAGAATGAGTTAGAGAGAGAGCAGGAGAGAGAGAGAGAGAGAGAGAGA
>JAUZSU010190250.1:0-12112 GCA_034780255.1 Parotocinclus maculicauda
ATATTTTATATATATATATATATATATATATATATATATATACACACAAACACACACACACACACACAAACACACACACACACACACACACACATATATATATACACATACATACATAATACATACACACACACACACACACATTATATATTTTCTGTTGCTGTTTATGTTGTATTTTAATTAAATTTAAACTTTTTTGTTCTCTTACGTTTTTATTGTTGCTCTTATTGTACAGTGTCCTTGGGTGTCTAGAAAGGCACTTATTAAATAAAGTGTTTTTGTGGTTTGTGAGACACAAATGGGGTATGCCCCATGTTCTCGTAGGATAAGCATGAGCTCCCACAACCCTGAACATGAAAAGCAGGATTAAAAATATGGAAAAAGTTATATGTGGAAATATGCTTAGTTATCCATCTAAAGACATTATTTGTCTTGAGACATGATTTGATCCCAGACTTCTGTTCACAACACACGGGTTCCATCGCTGTAATACAAATTAACACTTTTTTTCTGACAAATGTCTCTAATATCATACAGTCCAAATGCAAGAGCACTAAAAAACACACGGATTTAATTACTCAAAGTAAGAGAACAGTATATATACCTGAACCTGGGATGCCCCGAAGGCCATTTAAACTGGTGTTTCTTGCGTAGGTGTGCAGTGAGAGTATTCCCTCTGGTAAAGCACTGCTCACACACATGGCACTTATAGCGAGGCGTGTCATCACCCTAAACAAACAGGAGAATAAACCACGGGAAACTGTAAACCGAATCAGATGCAAGATGCACCATCTATGCGTTATCTTGTTTTAGCAATGTGCAAGCTAAAATTATCACGCACGTTTTCTTATAAAAGATTAAAAGTTCATTTCTTACATAGTTTTGTTTTGACACATATATAACGTAAATGGTAGATCACTCAAAAGCACGGCTCCACTTGGGTGGAGAAAAGTATATGTAATAGATGGGGAAGCCTCATCTCTTGGAAATGCACCAGCATTATGACCTATAGCAGTGTACTGGGTTCAACTAACTGTGTTCTGCTAGCACAAATGCTGCATTAGCTGGCACCATAGACCGTACAAAAAAAGCTAACATTTACCATTGTGGAATTAAAACTTAAATCATTTAAACCAGAACCAATGAGCAGAGACACAATCAATAAAAATCCAAACAATAGCCAATCCCAGCAGAATAGAATGACAAACTTCAGGAGTCAGTTGTCCACAACAGGATTAAACCAGCCAAGGTACCAGCACAAAAACACACTCAGCAAACCTTGGCTGAATCATTTACAAAAAAGTCATTTAAAAAAAATCATTTACCCACCCCAATCTCCAACCCCCAACCAAATAGTGATAGCTATTCTGCTAATAATGCAGGAAGTCATTTTATTTGCTCACCTCATGCACTCGTTTGTAGTGGTTTTTGAGTGAGTGATAGCTGCGGGTGGAATAGTCACAGTCAGCAAAGTCGCATCGATAGGCCGGCTCACTGCTGTGTGTCTCCAGATGCTTTCGTAAATCTATTAGGTTCTTGCAGCTAAAGACGCACAAACAGACATGCAAAGGGGTGACTAAATGTAGGCCTGCACAACATTTGCACACTAATTGGTTACAATAGGTTATTTTAAGACAACAACTTGAACAGGCAAATGACAGGACTGTATCTAAGGCAGACAAATATCATGCACTTACTGAGCACTTTATTAGGAAAACTAAACGAATACTGGGTAGGGCCTCCATGTTGAAGTCCGTTCTCAGTTGACCTTCATCAGTGGGAGGTTTGGGTTTGGTTGGTTACGGGACCCTGTGATGGATAGCTCCCCAATTCCCTCCCAGGGCACAGACTGAGACTTTAACACACTACTCTCACAGCAGTGACATGGGTTCCAGTAATGGTGGGGTTATCCTGCCAGGTCTGGTGTCACATACAGGTATGACTGACTGACCGGGGAGTCCTGTCTGGGGTTCATGTAAAAAGTGAACCTTCCGAGCCCTATAAAGGCTTGATGTCCCTTCCAGACTAAGATTACACCTGCACCCTGTGACTCTGACCAGGACAAAAGGAGTTAACCCTTTAAAGCCGGCCCATTCAAATTTCGAAACAATAATTTCGATGGTTTAAAGCCTTATATCTCCGCTGTCCAATCACAGATTGTAAATCTGAAAACTGCCCCAGACAGCTGGCAACCCAGGCTAAAGAATGATATTATTGGTTAAGCGGTTTGTGTCGTGGATATTTTGCATAATTAATGAGAATTCAGAGAAAAAAGTTTTTCATTCGCCCCGCCCACACACGGAGAGAGTGAACTGCGCTTTGACCACCAAAACAACACACAGAGAGAAATCCTGTCAGTCATATAAGGTAAGATCGATTTAAAACTGTTTATTAATGTTATTACTTCTCATTTCTACTTAGAAAACTTGTCTTTAATGGTAAAATTGTAATATTATTAGTGCTTACGCTTTAGCAAAGCTGCGCCGATTTTGAGAGATGTGTTCTAAGTTTAGTCAGTCAGGTGCGCATCTCTCCTTTCTAAATCGATTATAATATTTTTATGTCCATCTAGATGAAAATAAATACGTGTGGAGATTTGATAAGATATATTTTTTACTCTTATTTGTTTACTAATTTGTAAATTATGCAGCAGTTTTACACAAATAAGTGAATAGTAGTGAACCAAGCTAAGCTAAGCTCTAAGCCTAGATCTACCGGAGCTGCTGCACTCTGCAGCACACTGGGTGGAACAAGCTGCAAAACAAACTCCAAAATAACATTATATATAACATTATATACATATGTAATCTTGATATTAGTTATAGTTACTTGTTTTACTTCGATTCTGTCTAAAGTCTGCTTAGAAATCTTATTAGCTTTGCTCATAATAGCATTGTTTGTAGCATTACAGTGAAGTGACTGTCTAAAATAAGTCAGCTGAGGCAGAACAGTGGATAATGTCAGTCTAGGCAATTTATAACTAATTTCCATAGTATATTTTATTTGTGGTAATTTGTTATTATTAAGCAAAAAAATTTTTTTTATCTGTAAAAATTTTAAATCTGCATAATTTTCTAAAATATTGCTACATTTAGATAAGAGACTAAAGTATGCTCTGCTACCTCCAGTCAGAAAGCATAAAGGTGGCATAAAACATGTCAGTCTGGGGAATTTTTTAACTTTTATTTTTTAAACCACAATATATTTTTTCTGTAGTAATTCTTACTTGTATCAATGAAATATTATTTTATCTTTAAAATATTTGTCAAATTTGCATAATTTTTGTTTCTAATGTTTTTAAAATAACATCACTGTCACCACCTTTATTCATTGTCTCTTTTTTTTTTTAGATGGATCGAAACAAGGCTCAATATGAACGCCTTATGGGGTCTCTGAAGAGGAGACGGCAGCTAGGCCCTGGCGAGCTTAGGCTTATTGCTGAGCACGACAGTGATGAAGATCATGAAGGCATGACCATTGAAGAAGAGGACTTGATTGACATGGAGCTCCTGAATGAAGGGGAAGAAGAGGATGATGAAGAGCAAGATGAGCAGAGGGAACAACCAACAACCTCCTATCGGTAAATACATATATTACAAGTGTTTGAATTTGTAAACAGTGCCGCCAACAAAAGTTAAAATCAACAAGAGTACAAACTCTGATGTAGAAATATTTAGTGTTCCTCTGTAGTCATATCTAGCATGATTCAACCAGTGCAATGGTTACAGAGGGATGTGTAGTGTCGTGTTACGATGTTTGTTGTTCCTGAGATCCTGAGAATCGCTTTGAATCGAGAATCGTGTTTGAATCGGAAAATAATCGTTTTTGAATTGAATCGTTTGGATTTAAAAGAATCGGAAAAAATTCGAATCGTGACCCCAAGAATCAATTCTGAATCAAACTGTGGGATTCCCATAGATTTGCAGCCCTAATATATATTATTAAAACTAACAGTTTCATTTCAAAAAGTGGCACCAATGATATTTATTTATTGCATGTGTACAATTTGAAATGAGGTAACAGATTGCATTTTTACTAATGCTTGTTTTCTTTTATGGGTTTGGTTAGTCTTTCTTGTCCCATGTCAGGTAGGAAGCGGAAACGCTTCCCTGACTCTGTATCCTTCCCTTCCTATGCTGATGTAGACACAGAAGCACCAGAGCCCATACCATTTAATCCCTCTCGCCCAGTAGGCATAGATCTTGGAAGTGTGCATAGGGCTGTACGGTCAGCCATGGGTACCCTGCGTGAAATAGACTTTTTCAAGTTGTTTTTTACGTATACCATTGTTGCAGAGATTTGCCAGTTTACAAACTCTAAGGGGTGGGAGCTTGTACTGAATAGGCCGTCTTATGCAAACCATCATGGGGCATGGGAAGAAGTGACCCCAAATGAATTCTACCGGTTTCTTGGACTCCTCATTTACATGGGTTTCACGTCCCTCCCCAGCATTCACAGATATTGGGGAACCAGATCTCTTCAGGGTTCATGGGCCAAGTTATTCATGTCCCGTGATCGTTTTAAGGAATTGCTGGCAGCCCTCCATGTTGTAGATCCTGCCACAGAAAATAATCATGATCGTCTTAGGAAGTTGCGTTACCTGATGAACCATCTTAAAACCAAGTGTCAACAGCTTTTCCAGGCTGATGAAAATCTGAGCATAGATGAGAGAATGGTAAAATCAAAAGGTCGATCAGGATTCAAGCAGTATATGAAGGGAAAACCTACTCGTTGGGGTTTCAAATTGTGGGTTATTGCAACTTCAGATTCGGGATATACCTTAGACTTTGATGTATACACAGGCAGTCTTGATGGGCGCATAACTGATTTGGCTACAAAAGTGATCAAAGACCTTGTGCAGCCATTTAAAAATCAAGGTCACACAGTTTGGTTTGACAACTTCTATACATCACCAACTGTTATGGTCCAACTTAAGGAGTGGGGAATCAATGCATGTGGGACATGTAGAATTAATCGTAAGAAATTCCCAGTTGATTTCAAAGATGTAAAAAAATGGGAGCGGCGAGCTAAACGTGGTGATATGAGGTGGTGTAGAATTGATGGAAACGTCTTAGTTGTTCAGTGGAAGGACACGCGAGCAGTTACATGCCTCTCTAATTTCCACAATGCTAATGATTCATCAGAGGTTTCTAGGATGGTAAAGAATGGTGCCACGTGGGACAGAAAAGTAGTCCGCCAACCAGCTGTAGTAAAGGACTACAATAAACACATGGGAGGTGTTGACAGATCTGATCAAATGTTAAACACATACAGTCTGCTTCAGAAAACTCAAAAGTGGTGGAAAACACTTTTCTTCCATTTTGTGGAGATAGCCGTTGTTAATAGTTTCATTTTGTTTCAGGACTGGCATCGTTCCAATGCAGCATTAGGTTATGGGTTTAGTTTAGCAGGCTACAGCCAGATTAAATTTAGGGAAAATTTGTCGCGGCAGCTTGCAGACATTGCAGTCGATGCAATTTTGCCATCTCAGCCTTTAGTAGCTCCAACCACCTCCTCATCATTTTACGTCACCCACGTTCCTCAAATAGTGCAATTATCAAGAAATTGTTGGCTTTGCTACAAAAAATTCAAAATAGAAAATAAAACAAAGATTGCATGCATGGCTCCTGAGTGCCAAGGTAGAAGATTTTGTTTAGTTGGCCATCGAAACTGTTTTCAGTCTTGGCATTCTAGCGAAGTAGATGAGTTTCGCAGTTAGGCCTTGATAGGGCTTCTGTCTTCTACTGTCAGCTCCCCTCGTCCTTCCTCATCCCCTGTGTTTGTGTATATGTTTGTTTCTTTTTCTCTTCACAGGTCAAAATTCAGTATACAGTGTTCATTGGAAGGAGGAATTAGTGCTAATCATCCATTATGCATTGTCTATTAAATATTTTGTAGTTTTTGATATCCTTTTGCCTCAAACTGTTTACTGAATTCTTTAATGGTTATCCTGAAAAAATAATTGCTTTTTCTTGTGTTTTTGAATTGGATTATTTGAGAGTTTGTTTTATGGATTGATGCATTGTTCATTGTTCTTTAAAATTGTACAACTATATTGTAGTTATTGGCAAGAGAATATATAGCTTAAATGATTTTATATAATGATGCTATCTCTATGTTAACATGTTGTTGTTAAATTATTTATAGAATGGGAAGTGTATATAAATCTAATAAAAAATGTTAATGTTTTTGAACTACACATTGTTGCCAGAGTTCTT
Organism: Parotocinclus maculicauda; assembly: GCA_034780255.1. Taxonomy (NCBI): domain Eukaryota; kingdom Metazoa; phylum Chordata; class Actinopteri; order Siluriformes; family Loricariidae; genus Parotocinclus; species Parotocinclus maculicauda. The sequence goes on from JAUZSU010190250.1 coordinate 6,219, forward strand.
ATTTTGTTAAATACATTTTATCTACTGTTTTATTTAAAAACATGGATGTTGACAATTTAGTAATAATTTAAAAGTCCATTTTCATTGGTTTATAGTGTATGCTGACATTGGTAAAAAGTGAAGTAAAAATGGAGCTACACGAACATTCTAAATTGCTAAATGACACCTTCTGCTAAATTGACTATAACTTTTGAATAAAATATGATAAATTAAAAATTATTTTTTTGACAAATGGCTCACAAAATTGCAAACATTTCATATACTCTATATTTTTCTCTATATTGCACAGAAATATGTTAAAAATGTAAGTATTTATGAATGAAATAAAAATCGAGAGGATTTTTAGGTTGATTTTGGTGGATTTTTGTATAGATTTGGTTTTAATACACTTAAATAACCATATTGATTTTTATATCATTTTAAAGAACTGATTCTTCTGGTTATAATGATATGTATAAATATTCTATGCTATGTACTATATTTACACAATAAGGTTTTTTCAATGACTATATTACATAGTGTCCGAAAATGGAATGTTCCACTCAGGCTGGAAAGGGTTAAACATTACAAGTAATCAGTTGTTTTTATTAAGAAACATGATCTGTTCCACAGTGCTTGGATTAAGACGGTGTCTTCTCTTGCTCAAAATTTCTCCAGCTTTGGAGAAAACTCTCTCACAGGGCACTGAGGTTTCTGGAATTGAGAGATATTTTTTTGTTAATTGAAACAAACGAGGAAAGACGGCAGAGTGTTTTTTCTTTTCCTCTGGGCAGATATGGAGATGAGAGATATCGTTGAACCTCAACAGTAGCATCAGCAGTAGCACTCTGACTCGTAGTTGTTTCTCTCACTCTGCTGTCAAACAAATCCCACAGGTTTTCCTGATCCTCCTGACTGACTAGAGATGCTTGACCTGCTGATGAGGGACCTGCTGATGTTGATGGCTGACTGTGACTGATTTGAGTCTGAGATGCTGAACGAATTATAGCACAGCACTCAGATGTCAAATTCTGTACTGCTTTGGTTGCATAATCTGAACTTCCAAAACCCAGAACCTTGAATCTTGGATCCAGTAAAGTTGCCATTGCAAGGACCCTCACAGATTCCACTCCACAGCGTACCCTCAAATGATTCTGAAGGTTATGGCATAACTGTAGAGCTGTTGGATTTGTTAATTTTCTGGATATTGTGATGAAGCATGCAAACAATTGGGATTATTTTAGATGCAGAAATTCTCTTCTCTGCTGATGATTCAACAGTGGCTTAATTGAAAGGGAGAAGAACTTGAAGACATTGGCTGACTTCTTCATGATGTCCACTATTTAAAGAAGTCACACTGGTGTTGAGAGAGACCAAGGCAGCTGCCACTGCTTCACGTTGCTCAAATAAACGCTGAAACATTGAAAAGGTGCTATTCCATCTTGTCTCCACCTCTTGGATAAGTTTCATTTGAGGTTTTCCCATCTGTTCCTGGATGTTGGAGAGCTTCTCTTTTGTTGTGGTGCTAGATTTGAAATAGCCTGCAATGTTCCGAGATTGAAGCCTTAATTCATGCAGACCAGGAGTTTGTTCTATTGCCTTTTTCACCACCAGATTTAGTGTGCGAGCAAAACAAGGGACATGGCGTACATGTAAAAGATGTGCACAGGCAATCATATTAGCAGCATTATCTGTAACAAGACATGTGATCTTGTCCTTTAACCCCCATGAATCCAGTAGTGCAATCTTGGACTCTCTTATGTGCTCTGCTGTGTGTGTTTCAGGAAATTTGGACACCCCCAATAGAGTGGTGCAAAGCTTGCTTTCATCATTGATGTAATTACATGTTACTGCCAGGTAGGCATCCATGTTTATTGAGGTCCACATATCTGATGTCAGGCTCACATAAGTTGCTTTCATCACTTCTGTCATTGCAGTTTTCTTCTCCTGCTCAAATCTGGATCTCACCATTGTCTTCAGGGAATTTCTAGATGGCAGTACATAGTTAGGATTGAGTTTTTGAACAAGATCTCAGAAACCCTCATCTTCCACAACAGAAAAGGGTTGTGAATCCTTTATGATGAAATTGACAAGAGCTTCATCCAGCTCTTTTTGCCTTCCTGTTATGAAACAATAAGTATACTATTAAAGCAATATGTATATTAATATACATTAAATTGAGTATACATCACACTCAAATATATGTTTATGTACATTTATTATTATGATCATGTTTTGCTGACTATATATACAAATAATGTGTAGATTAATATTATATAATAAATTAAAAATCTATTACTTTTAATTAAATGACATATTATACCATATGTGGAATCTCTTCCAACACCAGAAGATGTGCTGGCACTGGACAATACAGGATGCTTTGAACGGAGGTGTTGCCACATAGTTGTGGTATTATTACAGTAAGCCAGATGCTGTTGGCAGATCGAGCACTTTACTTGTTGGTCTTCAAGTTCAAAATGATCCCAAACAGCAGACCTTGGTCTTTTTCTAGATCCTTCCATTTCACAAATGCTTTGACTAATTGTATAAAGTATGGTGTTTAAATTAAGCAATTCAACGTGTTATTTTCTTCTTCACAAAAAACAGTCACAATTTTTTGCATCTCTTTTAAAGTGTATGAGGGTGTGGCAATGTTGTCATGTGAAAGCAAGCACAGTTCTGAGATCAGAGAGCAGATTAATTTAGAAGCATTTGAGAGACCAAACATTCTGATCTCAAACCAGCTGCTTGAACTTAAGTGCGGACTAAAACGCGCGAAAAGATTCAAAACGTATCGAAACTGCGTGACGTATCGAAACCCGTTTTTGGAACAGTCACGTGGCTTTCCCCTTTTGATACGGACTTCGAAACAGTGTTTTGGAACACCGTGATTTAAGTGAATCGATTCAGTTCGGTTCCGCGTTTCGAGTTTGACATCACTATTCCAAACACAATTTGAAATGTGTACTTTTCAGACCACAGGGCACTTTTCCACTTTGTGTGAGTCCATCTCAGATGAGCTCAGGCCAAGAGAAACTGTCAGTGTTTGAGTGTTGTTGATATATGACTTTGCATGGTACAGTTTTAACTTGTAGATGGAGCTAACAACTGTGTTCACTGACAGTGGTTTTCTGAAGTATTCCTGAGCCCATGTGTTAATATCTGCTACAAAATAATGCTGGTTTTAATTGCAGTGCCGGGATTGAAGGGATTGAGGGATTGAAAGTAACGGGCATTCAGTGTTGCTTTTCATACTTTCCGTTTACTTGCAGAGATTTCACCAGTTTCTCTGAATATTTTTATGATATTATGGACTATAGAATGATGAAATCATCTACATCCCCTGTCTCAACTTTTTTGGAACGTGTAACAAGCATCAAATTCAAAATCAATGAATATCTGGGAAAAAAAAACAAAAAACAATTACGTTTATCAGTTTGAACAATAAACATCCTGTCTTTAAGTGTATTCTGTTGAAAATTGATTAAAAAGGATTTGAAAATTAACTTCAACATAAGTATGTTGACCGCGAGGTAAAAGGAAAACATGCTTCAAGTTCAGGAATGTTTAAAACTGACAATGACTTAAAGCTTGAGAAAAACCTCCACAACCAATAAAATAGCTAAGTGTATGGCTTGAGACATAGCACATTGTTCATTGTATATTCCGCTGTGTATTTTTTACTTTAAGTAGATCAATTTTCTTAAGTAAAATGTGACATCTATACTAGAATAATTTTGAACTCTGATGTTCTGAATGACATATTCAGGTGCATGACCTGCTACAATTTTATTAAATTCAATAGACCAATAAAGCTATCCTGTACAGAGAGTTTTTCATTGTTTGATATGGAGTGATCATGTGATTACCAGCCATCTTTACCAGCCATGGTGTGTTTTTAAGGTCTACTGACTTCTGACTAGTGCAGCAATTCTGCCATTTTCAATTTTATTAACAGTGAACTGCTCACCTCATGTCACCACCTTGCAGGCTCATCTTCTTCACTATATTTTGACTTTGGCAGTATGAGCCCAGGCCTCTGTTCTCCAGAGAAACACTAAGCAATAACGGCAGAAGGAAATAAAGGCATAATCAAATCTGACATGCCATGTGTGCTGCCTTTTGTAACCCCACTGATTCCTTAATTTATTAGAATTGTGAAAAACTGAGTCAAAACAGAGAGGTCGGGAAGGCTCAGGCGACGAGGGTCCAGCAATATTTTATTGCTTTGAGTTGCCTCCAGAAAAAGGAAATAGGAAAATCTCCTCCCTTATTTTCTTGCACATTGGTTTGGCCTTGGCCTGATTTGGAAAGTTTGTTGTCATCAATCAAAAAAACAGATAAGGATAGTCCACATAGCATAGAAAATATAAATAAAAATGAAAAGAAACAGAAAGAGTAAGGGGCATATGTAGTCCAGTTCTGTTTGATGTCTGACAAGGTTTTTAATTGTTAACATATCTTACACATATACTAACTGCCAAACTCAGGAGAGGTGTAAATAATTATTGCCTTTTATCCAGTGTGACACATTTTCTCTACTAAGGACCAGGCCATTTCTGTGCTTATAGACACAAAACATACAGACACACAGAACATACAGAATTTCCTTAGTGGTAAACACTGGCTAATAATCATAAGCTACTGTTAAGCTTAACTGCAACTCACTTTGGATAAGGGTGGACCGAATTTATTTATGTGTTAAGAGCAAGATATTATGGTTTAGTCTTTTCTGTTCAAAGTGTGTGCCCTTTTAATATGACGGGTTGAGCCTGCCCATGTTGTGTGCCCATGGTAAGACCATTTATATTACCAGAACCAAACTCCACAAACTCGGTTCATTTATAAGGCTTTTGTTTTCTTTTTAAGGCCACCTAATTTCAGAGTCATACCCTTTCTGTCAGATTTAGCTTTTTCCCTACATTTACCATTGCCATTGTCATATTCTATAAATAGCCAAACAATACATTTTTCAATTTCACGATCAAAGTATATCTGCCCTCATGGTAGAAAACTTTGTCTGACATGTGACATTGTGCTAGTGATCAGAATTTTTCAGTCCTGAGGCCCATACCATTTGTATGTACCAATTAGACAATTTGTATTCTCAGGACAAAATCTTTTCTGCTCTCAGAGTGTGATTCTTTTTTCATGTTTTTATCTTCATATGTGGTGTGTGTACACTGTGTTCTCTGTCAGTGGCTGCTTAGTCAAATCAGGGCCTGTGCTTGATGCACACAAAAAGACTCTTAGGGTTCACGTACGTGAACAGGGGGTTGGACCCAAGTGCACTGAAGAAGGGCTGTACAGAGAGGAATGGCCATGCTCTAGTAAGCTGATACACTTTACTAAAAAAAGAAAGATTTACCAATTATATATATATTCCTATATACCCATTAATAATGATGATGTAAAAGGTTCATGAGGGAGTATGGATAGCAAAAATAAAGCAAAAGCTGATTAGCACTAAGTGTGAGGGGGAAAACCAGCACTCTTTAAATGGCAGACATAGGAGTCGTGCTGAGAAACTAAGTGATGAAAAAACAAAACCGCTGGTTCAGGAGAACCGATTCATGAATCACAATCGGCTATGAAACAGCGCTAAAATAGAGGTTACTGCTGGAGGAAAGACGGGCTCTACAAACAAAAAAAAGGTGCTGTAAAAATAAGCAGTGTTTGATATGTAGTAAACAGGCAGCAAAGTGAGTGCTCAATCACTAATAATAGCTCTCAGAAACAAAGTAAGTAACAATGAATGCAGCAAAATACAGTGATGTGAAAAAGTGTTTGCCCCCTCATCATTTCCTGTTTTTTTGCATGTTTGTCACACTTAAGGTTTCGGAACATCAAACCAATTTAAATAGACAACACAAGTAAACACAAAATGCAATTTGTAAATGAAGGTGTTTATT
>JAUZSU010190261.1:0-12112 GCA_034780255.1 Parotocinclus maculicauda
AGAGAGAGAGAGACAGAGAGAGAGAGAGACAGAGAGACAGAGAGAGAGAGAGAGAAAGAGAGACAGAGAGAGAGAGAGACAGAGAGACAGAGAGAGAGAGAGAGAAAGAAAGAGAGACAGAGAGAGAAAAACAGAGAGAGAGAGACAGAGAGAGAGAGAGACAGAGAGACAGAGAGAGAGAGAGAGAAAGAGAGACAGAGAGAGAGAGACAGAGAGAGAGAGAGAGAGAAAGAAAGAGAGACAGAGAGAGAAAAACAGAGAGAGAGAGAGAGAGAAAGTGAGAGCGAGAGAAAGAGAGACAGAGAGAGTGAGAGAGAGAGAGAGAGAAAGAGAGACAGAGAGAGTGAGAGAGAGAGAGAGAGAGAAAGAGAGAGAGAGAGAAAGAGAGACAGAGAGAGAGAGAGAGAGACAGAGAGGGGAAAGAACAAAAAAACAAAAAAATAAATAAAGAAAATAATAATAATAACGTAAATAAACATGAGAGCACATCAAGAACAATAATATAGAAATAAAGAAAAACATTATAATTCATTAATATTGCAAGAAAAGCTTTTAATCCTGAACTGAGATGGAAAAGCAAATGAAAAACAGAAAGAACGAAAGAAAGAAAGAAAGAAAGAAAGAAAGAAAGAAGGGACAGGATTGAAGGATGGAAACAAGGAAAGAAAAGAAAAGAAAAGAAACAGGGACTGAGGACTGAATAATGGAAGAAAAAAAAGAAAAAAAGTAAGAAAGAAAGAAAGAAAGAAAAATAAAGAAATAAAAAAAGAAAGAAAGAAAGAAAGAAACAAAGAGAAAGAAAGAAAGAAAAAATGAAAGAAGGAAAGAAATAAAGTAAGAAAGAAAGAAAGAAAGCAGGGACAAGATTGAAGGATGGAAAAAAAGAAAAGAAAATTAAAAAAAAAAAAAAAGTAAGAGGGACTGAGGACTGAATGAAGGAAGGAAAGAAAGAAAGAAAGAAGGAAAGAAAGAAAAAAGAATTAAACGGAAATCAAAGGATGTAGAAAAAGCAGTAGGAAAGGACAAAAAAAGAAAGAAAAATAAGAAAGACAAAAGAAAGAAAGGGAAGATGGCAGATGCTGAAAGAAATCGGCAGACTGGAAAAGGTTACAAAACCATCTCTAAAAAGTTGCACCAATCCAGAGCGAGGTGTCCTAGAACCGTCCAGTCTAGAACAGTCTAGAACTCCAGCTGGATCACAATAATGATGAGTCCACCATCAGGAGAACATGGAACACCAATGGCCAATGGGCTACTGAGCCCCAAAAAGACGGATTGGCACCCCGTCTAGGGTTACACCTGCCCTTGTGCCCAGAGTTGGTGGGTGGGCACCGGCGCCCCCGTGTGGATTAAGCAGAAGATAATGGCTAGAGGGAATAAAAGTAAGATACTCGGTCTATAAACGTGTCTGTTCGATCCTACTGCTAAATCCATTTCATTGTTTATCGTATTTTACCTATTCGGGGTTGAATTGATTGATTTTGAAGTCTTTAAAGAACGAACCCTAAAGCTGTGTTTAAAATCCATAAATATGAAACGTCAAAACACACAAGAGGGAGAGAAAGACAAGCCAACGATGATCTAGCTGAATGAAAGCTAACCGAATTTGGAGATATTTGGCTCTCGCCAATAATGAGGTGTTTATAAGATACCGGAGCAATAACACTAACCTGATTAAAGGTAGAACAAACCATGTGGGTGCAGAACAGGGGGGGATCAACGGAGCCAGAGGGAGGCAGAGGTTCCTGAACCTTTCACACCAGTCATGAAATTGTGTTTTGACAGTAATTTGACATTTGATATTCGATTTGATAAGATATGATTTCACCTGTAATCCCTCATGTCTTTCTTCATATTTTTAATGTTTCTATGGCCGGGTTTTGTTTCGTTTATAAACGAGGGATTAACGCTAGGATGGGCTAGGCCTTAAGAATTATCATCATAAAGATCTATATCTTATTCACGTCTGAATGACAGAAAACTGGTACAAACCTTGTACATGACGCTGTTCCACGTACATTTGGAATCGTTCCAAGTAATTATTATTTTAAGAAGAATTACTTTTCTACTTTATGTTGTGTTTTTATTCGTATTAGTGTTTAATTAAAATATCTAATAAATAATAACGGAAAATTAATATATGCCTTTTTACTTTGGGCGTAAACAGATAATCTATACTGGGCAGAGGTGGGAGTTAAAAATTTATCATGCGGCATGTATGCGTTACGGTTGCCAGGTGTGCTTAATTTAATCGTCTTTGGGCTTATTTTTCTATAAAATCTTACAAATATTGGTCGTTACGTATGTATGTTATGTGTATATATATATATATATATATATAAATATATATATATATATATATATGAATAAATAAATAAATATATAAATAAATAAATAAACAAATAAATTTAAATATATAATTATTATTAATTTTAATAATTTTATAATTAATAAAATAAATAAATAAATAAATTTAATTTAATTTAATTTAATTAATTAAATTAATCAATTAATTAAATTAATAAATGTTATTAATTTTAAAAAAAAATATTTTTGGGGGGTTTCTGTCCAAAAAATCAGGGTTGCCAGGTCTGCTCTGGTAATATTAATATTTTAATGTTATTACTATTAATATTAATATTTTATATAAGTAAATACAAAGCTTCTTGTGACTTCTTTACAGAGATGTGGGGAGGAATTGTTTTGTGGGATCTGGCAACCCTGACAGTCAACCGCTGCAAAAATTAAGAATTGGATGATTTAATTGTTAATTCAGACTAAGTTTATCACGTGAACCACTCAGCAAAGCAGGATCACTCCTTAATAATCAGCACCTAAACACCACATTTCCCAGTTCATTTTCTACTCCTTTTCCAGAAACCAGTCTATTACTTTGTAGGTAACCAAGTTTCCTCGCAAGCCACCATTTCACTCTTTCATTAAACTTTCATGCCAACAGATAAGGGCGTTTTTTCATGGGTTCAAATACGTAGCACCTTCTGCAATACGCCAAGAAGGTGTTGGACCGTTCTCATCTCAGCCCCATTGAGAAAATTAGAAATCTGATTGGTCAGCTCATGCTGTTTTTGCTTCACACATCTTACATACAGCAGTTTGTTAGCCCTTTTCAGGAGGGTTCGAAGGGTCTGACCACACCCCACTGGTGTTTAGAGAATTTTTTGGTGCATGTTCCTCGTGTTCGCGCAGAAGACCCGACTTAAATTTTCTGATTTCTGGCTTTATGTAATCCCTTAAAATCGGGCCATCGAGCTATTATTCGATTCGCAGACAGAACCACAGTAGCAAAAAAACAGTTTTACAATTTTCCCTCATTTTAATGTAGGAATTCAGTTTATTTCTCTAACAGCATTTCTCTGTTGGTCTTGTAAATCCCACTGTTGCTCCCACCATGACCTTCATATCTCGAGATGAGATAAAAAGCTAAAGATGAAAGTGATCTGAATGGAAACGATGTTACGAGCAGCAGATTAAAAGGCCGGATATTTCCTGACACTACAGGTTTATATTGAAATAAACGAGCCTCATTGACACACCAGTCTCCTTCCACTCTACAGTCTCTCCACTTCTCTACATATGTCGTATAAAAGCAGACGAGCAGAGTCATTTAAGGGCTAAATTAGTTCTTTACTGTTGCTTGACAGTGATGAATGGTTCAGGTGAAAGCGCAGGGATAAATTCAATAACACAAATCCTTTTTTAGAAGCTGTATTAACTGTGGCGTCAATGTTTATTCGGTCCCTGTACTGAAGAGGGAGCTAGCTCTTCTACACGCCGCGACACTGTCAGAATAAAAAGCGGACTGTGGCTGGTGGCCTGGTGGTTAAGGTACTGGACTATGGACCAAAGGGTCCAGGGTTCAATCCCACCTCTGACACAGTTGGGTCCCTGAACAAGGCCCACAATTGCTTGGATTGTAAGACTGTATGAGTCATAAGTTGCTCTGGATAAGGACGTCTGCTAAATGACATAAATGTTTGGACTGTGGTAGCCCAGCCGTTAAGATACTGGACTCTGGACCTGACGCTTTAGGGTTCAAATCCCACCTCTGCCAAAACTGGCACAGTTGGGACCCTGAGCAAGGCCCTTAAGGCCAGACTTTTTAAATTGTTTGTTCCTCGGTTGTTCCTACTTAAGAATCTACTAAGGAGGTAGGAAAAAAAAGAAAAATAAACCTTCATTTTTTAGCACTTTTCAATTTCTCGAGGACTATGTGGAATCAATACAAAGAAAGGAGTAAGAAATAAAAATAATTTTTGAATTTAAAAATTACATTTATTTAACCTACAATTAAATTACAGGGAATCTGGAAAAAAATTCAATGGACAGAACAAAACCGTTGGCTCGAAAAAGCTAAAAAAAAATGTTTTTTAAATTATTTTAACCATTGGTGCTGCGGCGGATCCGCGAACTACCCAAAAAAATGTTTTAAATTTTTTTTTAATTAAAGTGAATCTGGAAAAAAATTAAATGGACAGAACAAAACCGTTGGCTCGGAAAAGCTAAAAAAAAAATAATTTTTTTTTTAATTTCAACCATTGGTGCTGCGGTGGATCCGCAAACTACCAAAAAATTTTTTTTTTCTTTTTTTTGTATTCCTTAAATATGATCATCGAATAAAAAAAAGTCTGGCCTTACCTTCAATAGCTTGGATTGTAAGATAGTATGTTAAGATAGTTGGATAAGGACGTCTGCTAAATGCCATAATTGTAAACGTGCATTGTAAATGTCCAGCTTTGGGGCTGGAGGACGTTCAAACACGGCTATGGTTGGGCTCGGTTGTTGCCAGGAGGAACCTGATTTCAGATCTGGATTGTTAGGTTTGTGCGTCGATGAAAGAATTTTCTTTTACACTTTCCACAGCTTCTTGTTGATTCTCTCTAAACGTCAAATACACTCGGCTTCTCTTCCAGGCAGCTTCATTACAGCTTCAGTTGTTTAACCCCTTGAGAACCACAGAAAACAACCTACAGTCCTGAAAGGGTTAAGTAATAAAACATTTCTGAAAGGCATTTTTTATGAAGCACATATGAGCCTTGGTCCTCAAAGGGTTAAACTCTTAATAAAATCCCAAACATGACCTGATATGCAAGGGTCTCGTCTCATTTGCCCATTCTCTAATCCCAACCATGCTGATGAATGACTAAAGGAATTTGGCCTCTGTCTCACCTCATACTCATCGCTCAGTGAATAAATTAGTGTGCGGCAGCTTAAGAGTTCACGTGGGTGAACTTTAAAAGTCATGTGTAAAATAAGAACATACTTCAATGTTCCTTTTGGTTTGGTTTTTTTTTAATGAATCGACTATTTAAAGGTTAAAGATTTTTTTTATCTGCCTTATAATTCCGGAGCTATGAAAATAAAAAGAAAAGAGCAAAATAAATTATATAAAAAAGAAAAAAAAAGGAAAAGGAAGCGCTGAAGGACAGCCAGTGTGATTATAACGTTTTTTATGTAGCGATGATTTTTTTTTTATAACTATATTTCTAATCATGTGTTCAGTGTTTATTTGTCTATTTATTTATTTATTTATTTATTTATTTATGTATTTTTATATTGTACTACATGTACGTAAATCAAGAAACATTTGCACTGTTATTGTGAACAGTAATAATACATAATATGATAGTATACAAATATATAGCAATGGGAATACTAATTTAATAAATTATATTAATAACTATTATATTCATATTATTGTTTACATATAATCAAAATATTTTTTACTGGTCATTGGTACTGAGTGTATAATAATAATAATAATAATAATAATAATTCTAACTACAATAATAATTATAATAACAATAAAAACTAGTAAATAATAATAATAATAATAATAATTATTATTATTATTATTATTATTATAACTACAATAGTAATTATAATAACAATAAAACTAATACATAATAATAGTAATAATAATAATAATAATAATAATAACTACAATAATAACAATAAAAAAGTAATAATAAAAAGAATGATAATATTAATAAATACAATAATAATAACAATAATAATAATAATAATAATAATAATAATTATTATTATTATTATTATTATTATTATTGTTATTATTATTGTATTTATTAATATTATCATTCTTTTTATTATTACTTTTTTATTGTTATTATTGTAGTTATTATTATTATTATTATTATTATTACTATTATTATGTATTAGTTTTATTGTTATTATAATTACTATTGTAGTTATAATAATAATAATAATAATAATAATTATTATTATTATTATTATTATTTACTAGTTTTTATTGTTATTATAATTATTATTGTAGTTAGAATTATTATTATTATTATTATTATTATTATACACTCAGTACCAATGACCAGTAAAAAATATTTTGATTATATGTAAACAATAATATGAATATAATAGTTATTAATATAATTTATTAAATTAGTATTCCCATTGCTATATATTTGTATACTATCATATTATGTATTATTACTGTTCACAATAACAGTGCAAATGTTTCTTGATTTACGTACATGTAGTACAATATAAAAATACATAAATAAATAAATAAATAAATAAATAAATAGACAAATAAACACTGAACACATGATTAGAAATATAGTTATAAAAAAAAAATCATCGCTACATAAAAAACGTTATAATCACACTGGCTGTCCTTCAGCGCTTCCTTTTCCTTTTTTTTTCTTTTTTATATAATTTATTTTGCTCTTTTCTTTTTATTTTCATAGCTCCGGAATTATAAGGCAGATAAAAAAAATCTTTAACCTTTAAATAGTCGATTCATTAAAAAAAAACCAAACCAAAAGGAACATTGAAGTATGTTCTTATTTTACACATGACTTTTAAAGTTCACCCACGTGAACTCTTAAGCTGCCGCACACTAATTTATTCACTGAGCGATGAGTATGAGGTGAGACAGAGGCCAAATTCCTTTAGTCATTCATCAGCATGGTTGGGATTAGAGAATGGGCAAATGAGACGAGACCCTTGCATATCAGGTCATGTTTGGGATTTTATTAAGAGTTTAACCCTTTGAGGACCAAGGCTCATATGTGCTTCATAAAAAATGCCTTTCAGAAATGTTTTATTACTTAACCCTTTCAGGACTGTAGGTTGTTTTCTGTGGTTCTCAAGGGGTTAAACAACTGAAGCTGTAATGAAGCTGCCTGGAAGAGAAGCCGAGTGTATTTGACGTTTAGAGAGAATCAACAAGAAGCTGTGGAAAGTGTAAAAGAAAATTCTTTCATCGACGCACAAACCTAACAATCCAGATCTGAAATCAGGTTCCTCCTGGCAACAACCGAGCCCAACCATAGCCGTGTTTGAACGTCCTCCAGCCCCAAAGCTGGACATTTACAATGCACGTTTACAATTATGGCATTTAGCAGACGTCCTTATCCAACTATCTTAACATACTATCTTACAATCCAAGCTATTGAAGGTAAGGCCAGACTTTTTTTTATTCGATGATCATATTTAAGGAATACAAAAAAAAGAAAAAAAAAATTTTTTGGTAGTTTGCGGATCCACCGCAGCACCAATGGTTGAAATTAAAAAAAAAATTATTTTTTTTTTAGCTTTTCCGAGCCAACGGTTTTGTTCTGTCCATTTAATTTTTTTCCAGATTCACTTTAATTAAAAAAAAATTTAAAACATTTTTTTGGGTAGTTCGCGGATCCGCCGCAGCACCAATGGTTAAAATAATTTAAAAAACATTTTTTTTTAGCTTTTTCGAGCCAACGGTTTTGTTCTGTCCATTGAATTTTTTTCCAGATTCCCTGTAATTTAATTGTAGGTTAAATAAATGTAATTTTTAAATTCAAAAATTATTTTTATTTCTTACTCCTTTCTTTGTATTGATTCCACATAGTCCTCGAGAAATTGAAAAGTGCTAAAAAATGAAGGTTTATTTTTCTTTTTTTTCCTACCTCCTTAGTAGATTCTTAAGTAGGAACAACCGAGGAACAAACAATTTAAAAAGTCTGGCCTTAAGGGCCTTGCTCAGGGTCCCAACTGTGCCAGTTTTGGCAGAGGTGGGATTTGAACCCTAAAGCGTCAGGTCCAGAGTCCAGTATCTTAACGGCTGGGCTACCACAGTCCAAACATTTATGTCATTTAGCAGACGTCCTTATCCAGAGCAACTTATGACTCATACAGTCTTACAATCCAAGCAATTGTGGGCCTTGTTCAGGGACCCAACTGTGTCAGAGGTGGGATTGAACCCTGGACCCTTTGGTCCATAGTCCAGTACCTTAACCACCAGGCCACCAGCCACAGTCCGCTTTTTATTCTGACAGTGTCGCGGCGTGTAGAAGAGCTAGCTCCCTCTTCAGTACAGGGACCGAATAAACATTGACGCCACAGTTAATACAGCTTCTAAAAAAGGATTTGTGTTATTGAATTTATCCCTGCGCTTTCACCTGAACCATTCATCACTGTCAAGCAACAGTAAAGAACTAATTTAGCCCTTAAATGACTCTGCTCGTCTGCTTTTATACGACATATGTAGAGAAGTGGAGAGACTGTAGAGTGGAAGGAGACTGGTGTGTCAATGAGGCTCGTTTATTTCAATATAAACCTGTAGTGTCAGGAAATATCCGGCCTTTTAATCTGCTGCTCGTAACATCGTTTCCATTCAGATCACTTTCATCTTTAGCTTTTTATCTCATCTCGAGATATGAAGGTCATGGTGGGAGCAACAGTGGGATTTACAAGACCAACAGAGAAATGCTGTTAGAGAAATAAACTGAATTCCTACATTAAAATGAGGGAAAATTGTAAAACTGTTTTTTTGCTACTGTGGTTCTGTCTGCGAATCGAATAATAGCTCGATGGCCCGATTTTAAGGGATTACATAAAGCCAGAAATCAGAAAATTTAAGTCGGGTCTTCTGCGCGAACACGAGGAACATGCACCAAAAAATTCTCTAAACACCAGTGGGGTGTGGTCAGACCCTTCGAACCCTCCTGAAAAGGGCTAACAAACTGCTGTATGTAAGATGTGTGAAGCAAAAACAGCATGAGCTGACCAATCAGATTTCTAATTTTCTCAATGGGGCTGAGATGAGAACGGTCCAACACCTTCTTGGCGTATTGCAGAAGGTGCTACGTATTTGAACCCATGAAAAAACGCCCTTATCTGTTGGCATGAAAGTTTAATGAAAGAGTGAAATGGTGGCTTGCGAGGAAACTTGGTTACCTACAAAGTAATAGACTGGTTTCTGGAAAAGGAGTAGAAAATGAACTGGGAAATGTGGTGTTTAGGTGCTGATTATTAAGGAGTGATCCTGCTTTGCTGAGTGGTTCACGTGATAAACTTAGTCTGAATTAACAATTAAATCATCCAATTCTTAATTTTTGCAGCGGTTGACTGTCAGGGTTGCCAGATCCCACAAAACAATTCCTCCCCACATCTCTGTAAAGAAGTCACAAGAAGCTTTGTATTTACTTATATAAAATATTAATATTAATAGTAATAACATTAAAATATTAATATTACCAGAGCAGACCTGGCAACCCTGATTTTTTGGACAGAAACCCCCCAAAAATATTTTTTTTTAAAATTAATAACATTTATTAATTTAATTAATTGATTAATTTAATTAATTAAATTAAATTAAATTAAATTTATTTATTTATTTATTTTATTAATTATAAAATTATTAAAATTAATAATAATTATATATTTAAATTTATTTGTTTATTTATTTATTTATATATTTATTTATTTATTCATATATATATATATATATATATTTATATATATATATATATATATATACACATAACATACATACGTAACGACCAATATTTGTAAGATTTTATAGAAAAATAAGCCCAAAGACGATTAAATTAAGCACACCTGGCAACCGTAACGCATACATGCCGCATGATAAATTTTTAACTCCCACCTCTGCCCAGTATAGATTATCTGTTTACGCCCAAAGTAAAAAGGCATATATTAATTTTCCGTTATTATTTATTAGATATTTTAATTAAACACTAATACGAATAAAAACACAACATAAAGTAGAAAAGTAATTCTTCTTAAAATAATAATTACTTGGAACGATTCCAAATGTACGTGGAACAGCGTCATGTACAAGGTTTGTACCAGTTTTCTGTCATTCAGACGTGAATAAGATATAGATCTTTATGATGATAATTCTTAAGGCCTAGCCCATCCTAGCGTTAATCCCTCGTTTATAAACGAAACAAAACCCGGCCATAGAAACATTAAAAATATGAAGAAAGACATGAGGGATTACAGGTGAAATCATATCTTATCAAATCGAATATCAAATGTCAAATTACTGTCAAAACACAATTTCATGACTGGTGTGAAAGGTTCAGGAACCTCTGCCTCCCTCTGGCTCCGTTGATCCCCCCCTGTTCTGCACCCACATGGTTTGTTCTACCTTTAATCAGGTTAGTGTTATTGCTCCGGTATCTTATAAACACCTCATTATTGGCGAGAGCCAAATATCTCCAAATTCGGTTAGCTTTCATTCAGCTAGATCATCGTTGGCTTGTCTTTCTCTCCCTCTTGTGTGTTTTGACGTTTCATATTTATGGATTTTAAACACAGCTTTAGGGTTCGTTCTTTAAAGACTTCAAAATCAATCAATTCAACCCCGAATAGGTAAAATACGATAAACAATGAAATGGATTTAGCAGTAGGATCGAACAGACACGTTTATAGACCGAGTATCTTACTTTTATTCCCTCTAGCCATTATCTTCTGCTTAATCCACACGGGGGCGCCGGTGCCCACCCACCAACTCTGGGCACAAGGGCAGGTGTAACCCTAGACGGGGTGCCAATCCGTCTTTTTGGGGCTCAGTAGCCCATTGGCCATTGGTGTTCCATGTTCTCCTGATGGTGGACTCATCATTATTGTGATCCAGCTGGAGTTCTAGACTGTTCTAGACTGGACGGTTCTAGGACACCTCGCTCTGGATTGGTGCAACTTTTTAGAGATGGTTTTGTAACCTTTTCCAGTCTGCCGATTTCTTTCAGCATCTGCCATCTTCCCTTTCTTTCTTTTGTCTTTCTTATTTTTCTTTCTTTTTTTGTCCTTTCCTACTGCTTTTTCTACATCCTTTGATTTCCGTTTAATTCTTTTTTCTTTCTTTCCTTCTTTCTTTCTTTCTTTCCTTCCTTCATTCAGTCCTCAGTCCCTCTTACTTTTTTTTTTTTTTTAATTTTCTTTTCTTTTTTTCCATCCTTCAATCTTGTCCCTGCTTTCTTTCTTTCTTTCTTACTTTATTTCTTTCCTTCTTTCATTTTTTCTTTCTTTCTTTCTCTTTGTTTCTTTCTTTCTTTCTTTCTTTTTTTATTTCTTTATTTTTCTTTCTTTCTTTCTTTCTTACTTTTTTTCTTTTTTTTCTTCCATTATTCAGTCCTCAGTCCCTGTTTCTTTTCTTTTCTTTTCTTTCCTTGTTTCCATCCTTCAATCCTGTCCCTTCTTTCTTTCTTTCTTTCTTTCTTTCTTTCTTTCGTTCTTTCTGTTTTTCATTTGCTTTTCCATCTCAGTTCAGGATTAAAAGCTTTTCTTGCAATATTAATGAATTATAATGTTTTTCTTTATTTCTATATTATTGTTCTTGATGTGCTCTCATGTTTATTTACGTTATTATTATTATTTTCTTTATTTATTTTTTTGTTTTTTTGTTCTTTCCCCTCTCTGTCTCTCTCTCTCTCTCTCTGTCTCTCTTTCTCTCTCTCTCTCTTTCTCTCTCTCTCTCTCTCTCACTCTCTCTGTCTCTCTTTCTCTCTCTCTCTCTCTCACTCTCTCTGTCTCTCTTTCTCTCGCTCTCACTTTCTCTCTCTCTCTCTCTCTGTTTTTCTCTCTCTGTCTCTCTTTCTTTCTCTCTCTCTCTCTCTCTGTCTCTCTCTCTCTGTCTCTCTTTCTCTCTCTCTCTCTCTGTCTCTCTGTCTCTCTCTCTCTCTGTCTCTCTCTCTCTGTTTTTCTCTCTCTGTCTCTCTTTCTTTCTCTCTCTCTCTCTCTGTCTCTCTGTCTCTCTCTCTCTCTGTCTCTCTTTCTCTCTCTCTCTCTCTGTCTCTCTGTCTCTCTCTCTCTCTGTCTCTCTCTCTCT
>JAUZSU010190272.1:0-12112 GCA_034780255.1 Parotocinclus maculicauda
TTTGGAATAAGGCTGTAACGTAACAAAATGTGGAAAAAGTGAAGCGCTGTGAATACTTTCCGGATGCACTGTATGTCAAAAAGATAAGTCCAGCAGCTTTCAATGGTCTTTAACTGCTGACTGCTTAATGTTTTACTTATGTCAGTATGTTATAGAATGCAAATCACAAGGTTAAAAGTTTTGTATTTTTTATGAAATAAAAAAGGTTTTAAAAGTTACTACTTGAGTTAGAACAATGCTTAATTAAACACTAAGTGTTGGCGTCACAAAAGTGATAAGTAGATACTAATTCTACTCTGCCTCTCTCTCTCTCTCTCTCTCTCTCTCTCTCTCCTTCTTTAGCTGCTTCAGCACTTTGAATCAGTTTAGACAGTATACGCTGGAGTTTACACAATGGCGGTTCATGTGAATCAGTGGTGCTTGTTTATTTTAATCAGTTTTTGCTCGCTCTTTGGCCAGCATGAAGGTGTGAACAGAACTTTCTTTATTGGAATAAGAGAAGAAAACTGGGACTATGCCCCGGGAACTTCTGTCCGTGTTAACGGGAAACCTGCTCTTCAGGACGAGTAAGTTTTTAATACTGGGCAATAGTTTATTTAAAAAATGAGATATCACCTACTTTTTGTGAGCAGTGTATATTAGAATGTAAATGATAGCTATTAACACTGGTGAAATTGAAATAGAAGTACTACGTTATTACTAAATAACTGTGTCAGACTAAAAAGAGTTATTAATTGGTCGGTTTTGAGATTATGAGGATATTGGCAGGGGTGCCAATAGTTCACATTACGTCAATTTATTTGTGAAAGGACCGATTAAATAACGATCATTATAACGTAGCCTAGATTCGGTTTTTTACGTTTCAGTTAGTGTCATTTCAATTAGTATTCAGGTTTAGCTGGTTTTCGTATTTAAAAAGAAACAAACAGGTTCTGGACGAAACATAATTAAGTATGGCATGTTTCAGAAATGTTCCATGACTGTGCTACTTTTGGATTTAATAAAGTAGAAACGAAGCCAAGACGTACCCAGCAATGTCTCTTTTCCAAGTAGCTGAAGACATACTAAGTGCACTTTAGAGACACCACTTGCCCTATAACGCATGTCTTTGGAATTGGGTACGAGGCCAGGAGTGTACTGGGGACATGTTACTGAGTGATTCTACATTATCAAATGCTAAACTATGATTTGCTATAAATAATAATCTTTTCGACTCATATCTGTGTTTAATTCTGTATATCTGAATCATATGCTGTAACTGAAAAATCTTTGTGTTTGTTTTAGGCATGCATCTGTGTTTTTGCTTCAAGGCCCTCATCGGATTGGCCATGTGTATAAGAAAGCCATCTACAGGCAGTATACAGATGAGAGTTACACTGAGGAGATTCAGAAACCCATCTGGCTGGGCTACCTGGGCCCTGTGCTTCGGGCTGAGGTTGAGGACATTATAGTGATCCACCTGAAGAACTTTGCCTCAAGAAGCTATTCGCTGCACACACATGGAGTTTTCTATGAGAAAGACTCAGAGGGTAATGCATACGTACCTCAGTGATTAATTTCTGACCATGACACATTTGTGTATACACAGAAGTTTTATGCACTGTTGTTTCCTGAAACTGATAAGACAAAGAAAGGAAATACGTTTCACAGAACAATTTTTTCAATTGTGTAGATAGAGTGGAAATAGCTGTTAACAAAATACAGAGATAGAAATAAATGTTACCATTTAGATAGATCAGCTCCATCACTGACATAATGGCGAGGGAACTAGACAGATTTTGTTATGTGGGCAAAATGTACCAAAATGGCAATTATCGAGAACAGAGACCTGTAGAAACATGTCACAAGGTTCTCCTGATGCTGGGATATCTTAAAAAGTCAATAGAAATATACATTTTACAGACCTAGAAAACTTTTGAACAATGATCAAATAATAAATAACAAATTAATATGTTTCAGAATAAGGCTACTGTGACTATATGGCCACTATTTACATGAATCATGTAAAATTATATGGTATGTCTTTATTTTCATATTTTATTATATATTTGTTATTTTGCAGCAAAATTAATTATTACCAGAAGAGAAAACCCATTTATTCATTCGTTTTTTTTTTGTAAAAATATAAAGGAATGTTTTTTAATCAGAAGTGACAGTAGAGATGCTTTGGGTAATAATGTGGTGGTTATATGTAGGGCATCCTGATTGCATGATTTGTTTGAAAGGATTGAGGCAGGACCTGATAAGAAGCTTATACTGTCTAGTCTTGTTCCTTTATTTTTTGTTCTCTCAGGCAACAGGTGTTTTTTTGTCTAGTCATGTTACTTTATCTTTTATTCTCAGTGAATAGTTTTATCTAATCATGGACTGACACCTAATCTGAAGGAAGTCTTTCCAAAACATGACTGGGAGCTCCTTTTGGCCCTTTGTTACATTTGTTTTTGGCGGAAAGACATTGCAGTGATGCTAGTCCAATGCTGTATCAGCATCACTAACTGGCACAATCTGGCAAAACTGATTTTTCTGGGACAGCACAATATAACTACATTAATAGTTAATTAATAAGATAATATTAAATTTTAAAAGATATTATTTGAGTCGATGTGTGATTTTATTAAAAGTATTGTTTGTGGAGATCTGAATTAATGTTTAAAATATCTAAACATTCGACTAGTTCTTTGTTCATGGAGACTTGGTGACCTCTAGAACACAATACTACAATACCGCAAGACAATTATTATTTAAATGATTATCATAAATGTACCGGATGAAACAGGTATCATATAAAGTTGAATAAGAGCTGCATTAATTAAAGTAAAGTAAAGTACAAGAAGCCCAACAGGGACCCAATATATCATATTTGTGCATAATGTATACGGTACATACCATAGATATGAGTATTTTTATTACTAGTGTTTAATGATGGGCTGTTTAACATAAAAGTAAGATATTAGTACAGTAAAAGTGGGCAGCATGGTGGCACAGTAATTAGCACGGTCTTCTCTTGGCTCCAGAGAACCTGGTAGGAGTCCCGGCCCGGTCAGTCCCTGTGCATGTTCTCCCCATGTCTGCATAGCCTTCTTCCAGTTTCCTTCCCCAATCCATAGTCATGTGTTAAGTTAGTTTTCATTACTAGATTGTCCCATCTTCAGTGAATGAGTTTTTGCATGTGCTTTGTAATGCCCTGGTGCCCTCTCTGGGGTTGGTTTCTGCCTTTATGGCCAATGAAGCTGTTTAGGCACCAACTCCCATGAAAGTTATTAGTATTAAGTGGGTGTGGTGAGTGAATAGAGTAAGACCAGTATGCTGTTTATAGAATTGGTAATTCATATTCTTAGCATGTTTACTGTCATTGTGAAGGGTTTAAAAGAGTTATGTACTCTTGGGTTCATGTGTAAGCGTAGTTACGTGCATTATGTGCACCTAAGTAATTGTGATGCTTCTTATCTGGAATTACACTTTACATCTTAGGGGGTATATAATAGTGCACTTATAAATCATGCACTCACCTATAGAGGTATGAGTGTAATCCAGTGTGTGGCATGTGACAGTGCTTAATACTGTTGCCTTGCAGCTCCAGAGATCCACGGTTCTGGACACAGCATACACTGTAATATAATATAATGCAGCAAGCAATGCACTTTTTCCTGTGGGTTTACTTTGGATAATCTGGTTTCCTCCTACATTTCAAGGACAGACCTTATTTTAAATTGGGGTCTCTAAAGTGTCCTTGTATGTGTGTGTGCATGTGTAACTTGTGGTGGATTGGCAGCCGGACCTATGTTTGGTTCCCAGCAGAACAGTGCACTGACTTGAGCACCAATCAGTTTCAGGGCTGTGCTGAGCTCTATGCTTTTCACACTCTTAACGCATGACTGTACCCCTATTCACACATCCAACGCCACAATAAAATTCGCTGAGGATAACACAATAGTTATGCTGATTACAGATAGCGAGGAGAGGACTTACACCCTTTGAGATGGAACATATCAAAGACAAAAGAGGTTGTTGTTGATTTCAGAAGAACAAAGGAGATTAACTTCCTCCCTCTCCACTTAGATGGTGAAGCAGTATAAAGGGTGGAAAGTTCCTAAGCATATATAACGGCTATTGCACCAAACAGTTCTAGGGAAACAAACCCCCTGCAATCTACATTAATTCCAGGAACTTTTTTGGTTTGTATTTGCTCTGACAGTAGAAATGTTGTGTGATGGTGAAATGACATAAGCGATATGCGTTTTGCTCAAACTACAAGCAGAGGCAGGAATTAGAGTTTAAGAGCGCAAGCCAGGCATTCATGTGTATATGTGTGTTTGCGTGTGCGTGTGTGTTTATGTGTAACAACCTTAGCGGTTGTGTGCTAGCTGTAATGGTAATTGAGGTGGATTTATTTTAGCATGAAGCACTGTTTTGTAAGCTTCCTCCAACCAATTCTAATAAGAAAAATGATAGCCTGGTTTCATGGGTTCAGTGTTAGTGACTATATTCACGCAATTATTGAATTAGTGATAATTAGTATATTGAGTGATGCACAACACTGGGGATGATTATTATGTTCTCTGGAACAGGGGCACTATATCCAGATGGAACCTCTGGAGCAATGAAGCAGGATGATGCAGTTCCTCCGAGTGGAACGCACACCTACATATGGAGAGTGAAGCCAGAGTATGCACCCACTGAGGGAGACCCCAACTGTCTGACTTGGGCTTATCATTCCCATCTAGTTGCCCCTAGGGACATCTCCTCTGGCCTAATAGGAGCTCTGCTGACTTGCAAGAACGGTAAGAGGCCCACCATCAATCAAATTACACATACACAATACTATCAGGTGAATACTCAAACATGTTTATTTCATTATGTCCCGGTGTATCCATTATCATATTATTGTTACTTGTAAAGTATTTTTGTAGTCTGGGTATCAATTGCTGTATGCACTTTATGGGGCAGGTGAATACAGCATATAGGGACTATCTATCAGAAAGAATCTGGTCTAACATGAGCTTTATATAAGAAATGTAAAACATGTACTACTTGCAGTTATACTGCAGTTCATGCAATTAAGCCGATCAGTACATTTTAAGGAGTCCATTTACGCATTCCACACACATAGGCATATAAATGCTTAAATGCAATAGTGTGCAAAAGTCACCATTAGATTTGTTATTTTAGCATTGGTATAAGTTTCAAATGTACTATATAAGATTCAAACATTTCAAGCTTGGATTTGTCACTCCATAATAATCTTTTCTACTGATCTTAATTTCAACATTAACATATATTAGCCTTTTCATCCTGTTCCTCTTCTGAATTGGTTTCTTGGTAACCATTCAAAAAGACCATTCCTGATCAAGCTTCTTTAAGAGTATAAGAATGTATAAGAGTGAGTCCACATGGCATGCAGGAACTGCTATTGCTCAATGTAATCAGGTCATGTTAAACACTTGCCATTGTAGCTAATATAAGCTGTTTTTTTCAGTTATTTTTATTTTTCTTCAGTTTGTAATAATGCATACAGACATACTGTATTTCATGCTCATATTCTAATAAAAAGATTAAAAAAATAAATAAAATATATAATTGCTAAAACAATGGTATGTCTAATCTAATGGTGACCTATGTACTGTAGTCTAGTGTTATTTAATCAGTCAAGAAAGTGTAAAAGCAGCTGAGACAACAGGGGAAGTCAGGGGCTAATGGGCGTTTTGGGATATAACTTGTGTTCTTCAAGTTGTGACCCAGGGTGACTGCTTATCTGTACATTCATTGCTTATCTATTTATTTGGGACCTTCACAGTTGTTTATTTTTGAGCTAAAAGAGGGCTGAGATTGGCCTAAAATAACTGTAAATTAACTTGTATTTCTTTAAACGGTTGTATATTTATATGTATAATGAGAAGGGATTTTATGAGTATGCCTATTAAACTATCTTGTTCTTGATTTCTAAGTTATTATTAACATACATAATTACCCTCTGTATTCTGCACTAATGTAAGCTTCTGTTACACTTAGGGACCCTGCAGAACTACTCTAAAGTGGCATCAGTTGTCACCTACTCCCAGGTTCGGAGAACTGATGTGGATCAGGACTTCCTGCTTTTGTTTAACGTCGTGGATGAGAACCTGAGCTGGTACCTAGAAGAAAACATTGAAACCTTTTGTTTCGATCCAGCTGGCGTGGATCCATCTGATCCAGACTTTCAGCATTCTAACCAGATGAATGGTAGGTGTTTCTCTGTGTCTGCTTGTTTCAGTCAGCATATGATCAGTTGATTAAAATGATCAAAATGTATTATTGCTTTTTGATTGAGTCATCATATGACATTTTCAACTTGAAATGAACTTTTTAACTTCTTTTATAGCTATTAATGGGTATGTTTATGGGAGCCTTCCTGGACTTAATTTATGCCAGAATCGAACAGTGGCTTGGCATTTCCTTGGCATGGGTAACGAGGTGGACATCCACTCTGCATATTTTCATGGGCATACATTGCTGGTTCGTGGACACCGTGTTGATACTGTCAGCCTGTTTCCTGCCACCTTCATGACTGCAGAGATGGTACCATTGATAACAGGAAGATGGCTGCTAAATTGCCAGGTCAACCACCATATTCAAGGTAAAACTGGAAGATTAAAAAAAATTCTGAGAACTAAAAACATGTTTAATTAATAGCATTACCTACATTGCTTTTGTCACTTTTACATTAATAAAAAAGAGTATTTTTGATTAATGTAGTTTCTACATTTATTTATGTACTTTCATTCATTTCATAGACACAGAAAAGTACAGCTTTTGGTTATGTTACCAGTTGTTGTAGTTACATAAGTGCAATGATTGTTATGTTTGATAAGACTATATAAAGACAAGTTATTTACCTTATAATAGGATTGAATTTGCTACGTTAATCCTAGGTCCATATTCATACAGATTCTTAGAATCCTTGTAGAGAACTCCTAACTTAGCTCAAAAACTCCTAGCTAGGAGTTTTAGCTTATGAGTGAATCAGAAGTGATCTCTGGGCAAGCAGAAGACACAAACTTTTATTTTAGGGTGGAGGCAGGGTTGACACGTTTCCTAGGTATCATTTGACTTGTCAGTTGACTTTGCATAGGTTTTTTTTTTTTCTAATTTACCCATATCAAACACGTGTTAATTTTCTTGACAGTTTATTTGACTATGCTGATGATTTTTGTAGCCTGCTTGTTTATGTGTGAGTACGTCTCTAATAAGGAGAACCACATACATTATTCCTGCATGATCAGATTCTTAGCCTATGAGCCCACTTTGTCCTTCTGCTATATACACTTATGTTAAAAACAACAACTCCTATGCCTTTAAAAGTCCTCCTCCCTGCTCAAAACAGTTTTTCACCTTAGGACTCCTTAGGGGTTTTAAATACTTAATGAATAACTTTAATTAATAAACTAACTTTAAACGAAATAACTTAATGAATAACTTAACTAGGATCCACTCCTAACTTTGAAAGGGATTTTTCTTAGAGCAACCCTTAGCACTTAGATTTTTTTATGAATACATCCCTGATTTTCTTTCTCATTATAGTATAATATGACAAACTGTGGTACATGATCATTACATATACTTTACAGATGAAGTGAAGTATATGTAAAATAGTCTAGTTTTTATTTAAATTGTCTCTTTAAGGCTCAATATCCTGTATTTATGTATCTGTGTATACAAAACAGTACTAAACAGTAAACAAATGAGTGATACATGCCCTTCCATTTGGTTTGGGTTGCATGCTTTATGTAATGATTTATATAATGATTGTTTACAGATGGAATGCAAGCACTTTTCCAAGTTTCACAATGTGGTCAGGAGGAAGATTCCTTGGCTCCTTTAACTGGGAAAGTGAGAAAGTACTTTATCGCTGCTGAATTGGTTCACTGGAACTATGCTCCTTCAGGAGTAGATGGTGTGACCAACATTTCATTGACTGAAAGTGAAAGGTATGGGGTGACATCTTAGAACGATC
This sequence comes from Parotocinclus maculicauda, assembly GCA_034780255.1. Classification (NCBI taxonomy): domain Eukaryota; kingdom Metazoa; phylum Chordata; class Actinopteri; order Siluriformes; family Loricariidae; genus Parotocinclus; species Parotocinclus maculicauda. The sequence goes on from JAUZSU010190272.1 coordinate 7,991, forward strand.
TATAGTGAAATAATTAAAAATATTATGATCAATTCCATGAAACTGATACACTGTAGACCTGCTTATAGACTGGTTAGGTAAAATCCTCTAATCACTGCCAGCTACTGTACAGGATTTCTTGCATGAAGTTAAGGTCCATTTAGTCATATAAAGAAAAAACTTTCCTTTGATCTTAATATAAAAGTCATTGTCTGAATTACTTAGTCCTCTTTTTCAGAGGCTTTCCAATTTTTTTAAACTGTGGGGTGTTCTGATGGGAAATTTGGTGAACAAAAATCAAAATGCAAGGAAAAAGAATAAAGTGCTTTTGTTTAGAAAGAATTCTGAAAATCATTGTATTCTCTCTTTTCAGTCCCTCAGAGGTTTATTTCAGTCAAGAAGGGGGACATCTCGGTGGCAAATATGTAAAGGCAGTATTCAGAGCTTACACCGATCACACTTTTACCAAGAAGATCAACATGGATGTCCACCTGGGAATTTTGGGTACAATATATTATATAATATTTTACAATCTATTTTGTTACTTATTTTGAATTTTATTACTAATTTAAATGTTATTATTTATTTAAATTATATTATTTATTTAGTTTTACTATTACTTTAATATACTTTTAAGTAACTATTCAATTAACATCTAGGCCACCCATGGAGGATGGGTCCCCTTTTTGAGCCTTGGTCCTCCCAAGGTTTCTTCCTTCCACTTTCAGGGAGTTTTTCCTTTCCCTAGGCTTGTTCAATTTGGGATCTGCTTTTTTATAATAATAGAAGATTGTAAAGCTGCTTTGAGACAATGCTCCGTAGCATATAAAGCACTATATATTTATATAATTGAACATTTGAACTGAATATATCTGTATGTCCTTCCTGGTTATAACAAACTGACTTAACCCTAAGCTTTTTGGATGTTTTAGGTCCTGTTTTGCGTGCTGAATTTGGGGACATTTTGGAGGTCACATTTATGAACAAGGCTGATAGAAATTACAGCGTCCAGCCTCATGGCCTTCAGTATACAAAGTCATTTGAAGGAACTCAGTATGACGATGGTAAGAAGACACTGATGTAGAATCACAACCATGCACTGTTTGGTTATATCTCACAGCAGAATTTAGATAATTATGTAGACAATATATAATGGGATGCCATTAAAACATTCTGGATGAGACCATTGTATAACTTTTTAGTTTGTATGAAAAGCATTATGTCTGGAGAAAGAACAAACCTGCAATCCAGCATGAGAAGATTTTTATATATCTACAGGGTGAGTCAAAAAAGAGACAAGACACCTTTTTATTACAGAAACAAAAGGCAAAATGATGACACAAGTGAATAGAGTGATTTGGGTGTGGGTTTTAGCACTGTTCGGCCCCCTCTCGCAATCAGTTTGCGCGTTGCTCCCAGTCGGGACGCAACACAGCGGTGCGCCATTTCATTCTTTTGGTTTCTTTTGTATTCAGGAGCCTTTCGCTCCGCTCTTAGTCCCCTTTCAGTTTTTCTATATTATATTATTATTATACATTGTAGGATTCCGTCTATCCCGCATACTTGGGTCCAACCACCAACCACCACATCCCGTGACAGTGTCGTCCACAGTCTAGGTTAAAAGGATGCCCCTTGTATCACTATTGGGGGTAACTGACTGCCATATGTGATATCTACCCAGATCATCACCAACTGGTGGGCCAGTGTGTCACTTCACAGCAATGGAAGGATTGAAGAGCTTACCACGTGGCCTCGATACTCTAAATTGATCGTCTAAAAATCCCAAACAGAACCTGGATTTGTTGCTAAAAAGACAATATGGTTCCAGTCCATAGCAGTCCAGGTCTCTCATTCATAGCACCACTGCAAATGAAGATGACAGTGGCTGGCTGTCAATGACAGGACGCGTAATGGATGCCATGACAACAAATTTCCTTCTGCTAAGTCCCTAGAAGGGAAATGTTAAAAAAATCTAAAATGGGACAAATGTCTTGTACATTAATACCAAGGTACGTTGCATTGAATAGAAACTGTACATGTACATGTAAATTTTTATGTACATTGTAAAGGTTATTGTATGATCAGTAGGGCTGCTCAGTAACACAAATTATGTCAGCATCAGGTATGAATGTCACCTTTGTCTAGTTTTCTGTAATCTCGTTAAGTTGGCCCCACCAGCCCCAAATGTAGAGAAGCCTCATAATGTGGTACTGTGGTAGCCTAGCGGTTAAGGCACTGAACTCTGGACCTAATGGTCCTGGGTTCCAATCCCACCTCTGCCAAAAAACTGCCACAGTTGGGTCCTTAAGCAAGGCCCTTAACCCATGATTGCTTGAATTGTAAGCCTGTATGAGTTGTAAGTCGCTCTGGATAAGGGCGTCTGCTAAATGCTGTAAATGTAATACTTTTTAAGACGTATAGTATACGAGAAGCTTCTATGCTTCTTTAGTTTCCCTTCTTCATAAGTGCTTTATAAGTTCAAAAAATAAGTGGGATATGTGTCAGTACATTTTCAAATCTGAAATATGCATCCTTTCATATTTCACATTACTTATGTTTGTTTTACAGATGTACTAAAAAATGGATCTCATGTGCAGCCAGGAGAATCATTCATCTACAGGTGGGAGGTGAGAGATGGACCAACTGAGAGTGACCCGGCCTGCATCTCTTACTTGTACTTTTCCTCCACTGACCCCATCCGAGACACTAACGCTGGTCTCTTTGGCCCACTGCTAGTGTGTAAAAAAGGTTCGCTGAACTCCAACAACACCCAGGTATACATACTTGTAAACCATTTCTTAAACCTGCATGAGTAGTTATGATCTCAAAGGTCAATAAAATATATATAAAAAATTAAAACATACATTTATATTTCTTTACTAATTCAAGAAAGATGTGGACAGAGAGTTCTTTCTGCTTTTCTCTATTTTGGATGAAAACCTGAGTTGGTATTTGAATGAGAATACTCAGACTTATGGAACAAATGAGACGAACCCAAAGGATGAAGACTTTGAAGAGAGCAACAAAATGCATGGTAGCTTATGAACCCTTATTACTGACTCATTTGAGAGAGTCACATCTTACGTAATTAAATTACACTATTTTTGTTAGCATCTGTATTTGGGTAGCCTGGGAAATTTTGTTGTAACAGTGTTTATTACTAAGCACAACATTATATGATTCAACATGAAACAATAACAAAGCTGTGTGATGGTTAAATAACTGTCTATGACTGTCTGTTACAGCGGTGAATGGTTACATGTATGGGAATCTGCCAGGGCTAGAGGTGTGTGAGGGTGACCGGATCAGATGGAACCTTCTGGGGCTTGGGACAGAGGTGGACATGCATGGAGTTTACTTCCAGGGAAACACCTTCCTCAGAGAGGGCACCACCCATGACACTGTTGCCCTATTCCCACATACTGCTGTTAGTGTATTCATGCAGCCAGACACAACTGGTCAGTTAAAGCTTGGTTTGCTGCTTATAAATATCATATTTATTTACGTAAAGGTACAAAGTCACAATAATAAATTAAGAACTAGCAGTGTCAACACTGACTTATAATAATGATGACTTGTGATATATATCAAATGTTTTTCCCAAGCCATATAGGGATGCAGAATTCTCGGTAGGGTTATCATTTTGATTAAGTTTATACTTCCTAGAAAGGGGACTGGGAAGAGTAAATGCTTGATTTAAATGGATGAACAGTTCATACTTTAAATCATTGGTTAAAAGTGTTGAGAATAGAGCTTGAAAAGATTTGGTGTTATTTGTCAGTATAGTTGCTGCAGTGGAAATCTAACCTAGCAATGACATATTTCATCATGATCCAGGAAAATACTTTAATTTAACCATATGAAAGACACAAGAGGTGCCTGGTACAGAGATCTTATCTTGGCGATTCATAATAATAACTAAATGTCAGGTGTTGTAATGAGATTGACATGCTTTGATAAATCCTATTTGGCACAGGAATATGTTACCAGGCATCACACTTCAAGTGTTGTTGCTAAAATATTCACTTGTATGAATTAGAGAGAGAGAGAGAGAGAGAGAGAGAGAAAGAGAGAGAGAGAGAGAGAGAGAGAGAGAGAGAGAGAGAGAGAGAACATCACCACAGTCAAAGTGACCCTTTAATA
>JAUZSU010190283.1:0-12112 GCA_034780255.1 Parotocinclus maculicauda
TCAAGCACTACATGCTCTCGCCTACTGCTTTCGCGTACTGTATAGTATGGAAGTATGCGATTTCGGACGCAGCCTCTAAGTTTGACTGTGCTGCGCTGCGACTCCAAATGTTTTTTTTTCAAATATGACAGTGTTTTTGAAGTTAGATAGCACTTTGTCGCCAGCACAGAAAACGTGACTTAATTGTCGTAAAGGCCGACGTCACTTTCCGAGACGCAAGAAGAATAAGGATAAGTAATGGATAAGTAACTTTAATCTGATTACAGGATTGGAAATAGTAACGCGTTAGATTACTCGTTACTTAAAAAAGTGATAACAGTAACGCGTTACCGCCATCACTGGGTGTAACAGATATACACACACGCGCACACACACGCAAAGTCTTTTTTTTTTTGCATTTTCAGTCTTTGCTTCAACACCAATTCCCTGCAAATTCAAAGCCCGTCTAGGACCAGAGGCCAAATATTTACATCCATATACAAACAATCAACCACATGACAGATTTTAGAACAGAACAAGCCAATGTCCAACTGATCAAGACAAGAACAAGGTTTGTGGACAAACAACATAATCTTCGAACGGAGATGAGGTTGCCAGGTTGCCACATATTTCACGCAAACACACTGAAGGCTGCTCACTGCTCAAACTACACCTGAAACATTTTTGGTAAGGACCACACTGGTCCCAACAGCTCATTAAAATGAAAATAATCACGCAAACCAACCACTATACAGAGTCAATCCGCTAAACATTTTTGAAAGAACATGCCAAATTCTGATAGCTTGCTGGAAACAAAGTGCTGACACTAGTTAATTTGATATTTTCCAACATAACTAGCACACTTGTTGTGATACACCTATTATTATTCATAATACATTTATTATGGATTTATTATTAACAATAATAAGGTAAGTTGTTTAGTTATTAGTTATAAAATCCAATGAAATTTGGTCACCTTTTGATCTTTGATCTTCCCAAAGTTTCTTCCTTATAATATTTAGGGAGTTTTTAACCATAGACTTTCTCAGTTCGGACTGTGGGCACTTTTGGGGTGATTTGAGACAATGCTTTGTTACAGAAACTCAATCAGTACTCTGTTCAAAGAGAGAGCCTTTATGTTGGTATTTCTGCCTTTAAAAGTGGAAAAGATTGGAATTTGTATGAAATTTGGTATGTTCTCAATGGATTCCCAGGGGGTGGACTAGAAAGTCAATAAACACACCACCCTTATGGTCATTACGTAGGAGTTTGAATCAATTTACAGCACTTTGTGCACTGAGAGGACTGATACACTAATTGCTTCATGGTTTTAATGGGAGCAGGACAGGGTGCAAGACATGGTGCCAAGTCTGCCACGGGGTATCACTAACACAGAAAAACAAATTAATGTTTCCACTGTAAATGATCTGCAACTGGAAATGGTTCTCAGTAGCATAAATGATTGTATGCAGTTATGGTGATGATTAGTGGAAGTGAGTATTATGGAGAGACCAATCCAAGGTTTTAAGTCCAATTGTCAGCATGGTAATTATAGTAGGCCTATTGCTCCAAAGGTGGCCTAAGACTTTTGCACAATAATGTATCAACCCTTTAACAAGTCACTTAAGTTCAGAGATCTTACTAAATCAGTAAATATTCTAAATAGGGGCAAAAACTTGTGCACATTTAATCGTTCCCCTATATAAATTAAAATGTGCAGAAAAAATGGAGCACCTTCCAGGTGATCCACTAATACTCCATAACCTCGCGTCGTATATTTTTATATTTAAAGATGCTTTTTGTTTTCTATGATGTCATTAGAATTAAAAACCAAACGAAGGTCGTGGTTGGTCATAGCATAGCTCACCTCTTTCTCTCCGAATTGCAGATCGGATGCCATGCAGCACTACGGCGTGAACGGATACTCCCTGCACGCCATGAACTCACTGAGTGCAATGTACAACCTGCACCAACAGGCGGCGCAGCAGGCACAGCACGCACCGGACTACCGACCGTCCGTACACGCGCTCACCCTCGCCGAGAGGCTGGCTGGTGAGAATCTCTCCCTCCGCTACCTTAACGTGTTTTATTGCCGTTGATCAACATGTTTCTAATTAAACTAAAGTACTAAAGTGACCATTTGTTTTCTGATGGGAAAAAAACGTATGAAAAATCTTTACGTACAAAACGTTGAGTCACCATCAAGTACCCTTGACCTACTAATTTCTGTACGAGTTACACGTTCAGCAAAAAACGTCAGATTACAGTAGTTGTAAGAAGTAAAAAGTGGAGAAAGCGAAAGTTTTATATAATTTTTGGGAAGAAAGGTGATTTAAATGACTTTGAACGTGGCATGCTTGTTGGTTTAAGTATTTCAGAAGCTGCTGATCTACTGGGATTTTCACCCACAGCGCCACCTCTAGGTTTTAACAAAGAATGATCTGAAAAAGAGAAAATATCCTGTGAGGGCATTTCTCTGGGTGAAAATGCCACGTTTAATTCCAGAGATCAGGGGAGAATGCAGACTGGTTCATCTGATAGAAATATAACAGAAACTCAAATAAACACCCGTTACAACTGAGGGATACAGAAGAGAATCTCTGAATAAACAACGCATCAAACCTTAGAGTCTAGGGTAAAGCTAAGAACAGAGAACTGAGGCTCCAATTCACACAGGTTCACCAAAACTGGACAATAGAAGATAGGAAAAATGTCTCCTGGTCTTGATTTCTGCTGCTACATTCGGATGGTCGGGTCAGAATGTGGCGTAAACAACATAAAAGCATGGCTTCTGAGGTGCTTTTATTGCTCACCATGATTGGTGGTGGGTGAAAATCTCACATTTACAGTATCAGCAGTTACAGAAATACTAAGACCAGCCCGTCTAGCACCAGCATGACCAAAATCAGATTTTATGCTACTGAGCTGCTAAATGATTTTAACGACATGTTACCTGTCCAACTGATTAAACATCTTTTCTTTCCTCTCCTCAAAAACGGCTGCACATTTCAAGACATCATACTCGAGGCTCGTTACGGCTCGCAGCACCGTAAGCAGCGTCGGAGTCGCACCGCCTTCACCGCGCAGCAGCTCGAAGCCCTGGAGAAAACCTTTCAGAAGACGCACTACCCGGACGTGGTGATGCGCGAGCGACTGGCCATGTGCACCAACCTACCCGAGGCACGAGTACAGGTGAGACATTCTGTTCAAAACACAAAACCATTCTGTCCATTTGGTTTTTAAGCTTTCAGTGACAACTGGTTTTGAATTATCTGAATTCTTTTTTCCCACTGTAAACTCGACACCACACTGTTCTGTGGAGCCCCATGTCAGACCACAAACAGGCCTCCAAGGGAGGCTCTATAGAAAATAATTTTATTTACTACAACTTTCTGCCTGGACACTACACTATATGGAAGGAGCTCTCAGTGATTCTCAAATCACCAATTTTAACACTAAATTTCCCCTCCCGTTAAATCAGGTTTGGTTCAAGAACCGCCGGGCGAAATTCCGTAAGAAGCAGCGCAGCCTGCAGAAGGAACAGCTGCAGAAGCAGAAAGACGCGTCGGGTGACGGGACTCTGGGAGTGAGCGAGAAGAGTGAGCCTGCCTCCAGTATAACCCTGGAGAATCCTCTCCCTCCTTCATCGATGTCATCTTCATCCTCCGTGGAGGCAGAGGGTCCATCAGAGCTCAGTGTTGAGCTAAACGTGACATCAGCAGAGCAATCAGGGAGCGAATCAGCTACGGAGGATAATACGACCGACCGGGAGGAGGACCTAAAAACTCATCATGACGATACAAAGCCTGAGAAGTCTGCCAGTCTCTCCCCACCGTGCAAGCGCCTCAGCCCCAAACCAGGTGAGATTTTAGAGATGAACATTGATCTGTAGGCTCCAATTCCCACTCCTCCCTCTGACCAAGAACAGTGAGGTATTTTGTAAGTCTGTATAAGCTAACTGATTAGGCATTGTCATATGAAGAACCATAGTGGTGATGCAGAAGTTAAGACACTCTGCACTTAAGTGAAATCTTAGCTTAGGGTCTTATTTGAACATCTTTTAAAGTTAAGTGTTGCAGGAAAAAGGCCTTAAGCATTATCGAAGAGACATCAGCATAAATTCTTTAATGTTCCCTTAAGTATCGAGCTTCTGAACAGCAAATTCTTAGAATTATTATAACGTGCCAAAAGTATTGGGACACAACCCCACAGGTGGGGACAAATGTATTAGGACCGAGTTCAAACTGTGTTTTGGATGATATTATTACTTACTAGATGAGGTTGATGTATTATTAGCAGTATCATTCTTCTTCTTATTGTATATATAGTACTTTACAGAACTTTATGATTGTATTTATGTACCTAATAATAACAGTTATGCATAATGTATTTTTTGGTTTAATAACTGTAAAGGCAGCTCTCAAACAGCAGTGTGTGTTAAGGGTTTTATTCTGCAGAGTGACTGTCATTGTCTTACACAAACGGGCACAGTACAATTGATCAGAAGATCCAGGGTTCAAGTGACAGATTACAGCTAATTTTTTATATCTACCACATTCCTCCCTCCAGATTCTCCCCTCGGCTCTCCAGCGACCACGTCCTCATCCTCCAGCGTGAGTGTCTCTCAGAGCCACTCGTACTCGTCGTCCCCGCTCAGCCTGTTCCGTCTGCAGGAGCAATTCCGCCAGCACATGGCCGCCACCAACAGCTTGGTGCACTACCCACCCTTCGACATGGCCTCCCCGTCCTCCCTGCCCTACCTAGGCATGAACGTGAGTGTGCCAGCCCCCCTGGGCTCGCTGCCCTGCCAGTCGTACTACCAGTCACTGTCTCAGCACGCGCAGCAGGTCTGGAGCGGCCCCCTGCTTCAGGCCACGGCTGCCTTGCCCAACCACAACAGCAAGACGAGCAGCATCGAAAACCTACGGCTCCGCGCCAAGCAGCACGCCGCCTCACTGGGTCTCGACACAATGCCCAACTGAATGCTCCTAAATGGGAACTACAGAACAACGTCATGTTCGGCTACGGCCGCGTGGACCATATATGTAGATACCAGCCCAAGAGACTTTGCTGGCCTAGAGGGGATCCATCTCTATTTTAAGTTCCAGTTTTCGTATAACTTAAAAGGTGCAATACCATGTATTCCAGATTATCAGGCAGGTCTTAGCGGATACACCATCCAGCATATTTCTAAAGCACATTTATCAATGAATTTATCACAAAGCAGATAAATAAAATGGTTCAACAGGGTTGACATCAAATCAAATATGTGCTGAGTGCTTATTTAAAAAGTATTAACTAGATTTATTTGCATGAGGGCTGCAGAGTATCCAAGCGACACTTCAATTTGGTTGCCAAATGGCACTTTTGGCCTGCCACAACCGGTACCAATTATCTACTGAAGTATGATCTCTCTTAACTTACACTCAGCAGTCTAATGCGTTGTTTTAGACCCCACGACCCTGACCTGTGCAAAGCAGGGTTAAACAACAAGATGTACAATACATAGATACAAATAAATCAAATAGCTGGATCCACTGGATCTTGAGTGCCAAAAAAGTTTTGATAGTCTGGAAAATATGATGAAAATAACTGCAGTAAGCAGGTCCCTCCTGCACCTTTAATATCAGCGTTTTGCCATATGTACAAATCCCTCCACGCTTCTTTCATACAAATCGTAGCACTTTTAACACCCCCAACTGTGTAGCGCCGTTTTAATTCAATTAATCAGAGGTTCGATTTACACCTTATTACATAATTGCATATGTAAGAGTGTAAATCCCTGCCTTGTAACACCACCCTGCTTAATTAAACCTGGCTAATTTACCTGTTCAAAGCCCAGCGTTAAACCGTGTTTAACTGCAAATGGCTGGTTAATTAGGACTTTATCTCAGTGGCACCATATGCAAAGCGTTTAATTACATTTAGCCCTGGGCTGAGCAAGGAACGCAATTACACTCCCTGCATATCATTTCAGATCGCTGTATATCTAACGCTCGGGGGATTTTTATATTTCAAGTGCATGTTAGTAACGTGGCACAATTATCCAAAACGGGAGAACTGGGTTCTGATAAAGAGCCATTGTTTCCTGACAGTATTTCTTAAGGTTTTGTGTTTTAAGTCCCTCTTTGTACGTGGGAACCATTAAACCAGCTCTAAGCACTTCGTCTCTGCTTTGTGTCTGTAAACTTTGACTCTGTATATAAATTAAAGTCTTTTATCTATAAATGTTGGTAAGACAAATGTAAAGTTCTATGTTTTAGATGGAGATGAGGTTGATCCACGTCCTGTACTGTGCAGTGTAAGAGTTTTTTTTTTTTTTTAAACGCTACGCACGGTCGTCCTGCGTGAAATATTTAACCTCGGTCTGGTCGTATTTCTGTAACTGGTTTCCATTGTTGCTGTGGTTATAAAGTCTGACTCTCTCACACCGTTTATCGCAGAGAAGTGAAGTCGTAGTGTAATCTGGTACAGAGTGATAATACATTTTCTCTATTGCAACTATTAACTTCGAAAATAAGTCTTCAATAAAACATTGCTTGATCTTTATACGTGTGACGTTCCTTACTTCACCGGAAAACCATACGAATTACGTAACAAATTATGTTAGTATTTGAGGTTTTATTTTATATAAACGCTAATTTATTCAATCTAAAATAAAATCCAAATGATTGCAGATTTAAGAAAATCCTCCTTGATTGCCAGTAGAGTGAGAAACGGGCACTACTTACATTACCTGTCAGCTTGCTAGCAGACTTACTTAGCAATAGTGGCGGCCATGTTGTCTTGCTCACTTATAATTTAACACAGAGCAAAGACATTTAAAAGAAAATATCAGCTAAGTACAGCTAAAAACGCTAGTGACACAGTTGCCAGGTCCACTTATTCTAAGCAAAGACACTTTTGCTTTCAGTAGCAACAGGATGCGTTTTTTGTTTATTTGGATTTTATTAAAAGTCATGATAATTTTAGCGACAGATACACAAGGTTACATAAATATACAAGGTTCAGTATGTAAGAGTGCGTGTGTGAAAATAAGTATCCATGGGTCCTAAAAAGGTTAGTGATGACACCAACTGAAAAAAGACGAATCTGCTTGGCCTTCAGTCGGAGTGCCACAATTTCACCAATAGAGTACCGTAAGTGTTTTGCTTTACTTTTCACTTTTAATCCATTACTCACTAAATTCCATGATTTTTCTACACTTTATTATATTTTAAGCTTTGTGTTAATGATTTTGGATAACTATAGGTTAATGTAATTATTAATGTGTAAGATACTCCTCTATAATTCTGTATAGATTATATTACACTTATCAGTTCATGATCTATTTAACTTATGATAGATTTATCTGAACATTTCTCCATCATAAACCAGAGAGCTCCTCCAATAATTCTTAATAAAAAAAACTCAAATCATGTTCAGAATAACTTATACAGGGGGATTTTTGGGGGATCTGGAACAGAAATTTACATGATTTCTTATGGGAAAACTTTGCTCTGTAGTCGTTTTAGGTATTCAACTGGTCTTCTGGAACAAATTAACAACCAGTTTATTATTACCTTTATTAAGTAAATATTGTCTCTGCCACAGCTGCTTGGTTTGTAAGAGCGTAGCAGTCGTAAGTCTTTCTTACACCTAACATATAAAGGCTAATTTAAACAAATCTAAATACTTTTTAGGTTTATGTTTGTGTTTTTTAAAGCTTTCGGAACAGATTGTAAAAATATTTTTATGTTTCTTTACTGCAAAATTTGTAAACTTATGAAAGGTCAGTGAATAATGCATCAATTTTATCTACAGTCATGGCCAAAGGTTTTTACAAAGCTTTATTTTAGAATCTTTTAGCCAGATGTTTACATGGTGTAATTAAGTACAATTATATATATATATATATATATATATATATATAAAATTTTCATTGCCATGCAGGATATCAGCTTCTGGGCAAAATATTTAATTATGCCTAATTAGTGTTTCCAGTTAATCACAAATTCTGGGTTTTTGTTTGTCCAACCTCTTTTTGAGAATTGACTAGAGGCTCTCAATGAGAGTTTCCTGGTTGTGGACCCAAAATTTTAAAGTTTTGTTTACCAAGCCACTTGATTATCACTCTTGGTTGCTAATGGAGGATGTTTTGATACCATTCCTTATTTATGGCAGTATTCTTAGGCAAACGTACAGACCTACTCCCCTGGATGAGAAGCAACCTCACACATAAATAGTCTCAGGAAGCTTCACTGTTGGCATGACACAGGACTGTGCTCACCTTTTCTTCTCTGGACAATAATTTTAACAGATGTCCCAAACAGTCTGAAGCTGGTTTAATCAAAGAAAAGAACTTTACGCCAGACCTCTACAGTCCAATTCCTATACTTCCTGCAAAATGTCAAACTGTCCTTAATGTTTTTCTTGGCTACAAGTGACTTATTTGCCGCCCTTCACAACACCAAGCCATCCTCCAAAAGCTTTCGTCACACTGTGGGTACAGATGAACTCACACCCACCCTCTGCCATTCCTGAGCAAGCTCTGCACTGGTAGTGAGCCAATCTCAGCGCTGCATCATCTTTAGGAGACTGTACTGATGCTTGCTTTACTTTCTTTGTGTGCCCTGGAGCCTTCTTCATTGCAACTGAATCACTCTCCTTGAAATTCTTGATGACTAGATGAATGGTTGATCGAGGTGCTCTCTTATAAGAAGCAATCTTTTTGACTGTGAAACCTTTTGATGCAATGATGACTGCACATGTTTCCTTGGATGTAACCAGGGTTACCAGAAAAAAACCCCTGAAAAGCACCACTACCCTTTGAAAGCAAAAAGTCCGCTCTTCTAATCAGCATGACAGAGTGATATCAGCTGTCTTCTCATCATTAACCTTTTCTCCTGAGCTAACGAGATTATCACTGAAATTATGTTAGCAGGTCATTCTGAGGGCTTAAATCCAGTAGCTGGAATGCCATAAAAAAATGATACAGCAAACTTTGTGAAAACAAAATTTGTGCCCTTCTCAAAACTATTTCTCCAGGTTCTTAAGAAAAATCTAATCTCAAAACGGACTTTTTAAATCTATTATAATGTACTTGAAAGGGAAAAAAATATTGTTCTGTGTATTCGAATTATTGCACACGTTAAAACAATTATAGTTTGGTTATGCCTCTCGGTAGTGGCTATTTATTATAAAAGCAATATTAAAACTCAAACCAAAGCCAAAAATAAAGCAATTAATTTAAGGAAAATGTGCAAACACATACAAAAATAAATACAAGGTGAGGGCGTAACGGTACACGAAAAAAGGCAGTATGGAAGGAAATGGAGAAACTAGGTAATCTGGTCAAATAAAATCGGTTTGGGGGACCCAAGTCGCCCCCCCCGATGAATAAGTGAGCCATTATGCTGAAGAATGACGGCCGGAGGCCATGATTATGCTGCTATTATATCTTAAACAGCATGGTTTGCCAAAATGCATAAACCCTTATGCTCCAATAAAGAGGCTCTCCTTTGAATGTGTGTTTTACCAGAGGCAGGGTGCTGCTGTAACCATCACGTTCACGGTGCCCTTGCCATGACCGTTAACCGCCTTTTTAAGCTTCCTCTGCCAGCCTTAAATACAGCTGATTTAAACCAGGTGTCATATATTCAGTCTATTTAGGCAGAGCCAAATATTCATACAATTCAAAAATGGGTTTTCCATTTAAGTGCACCACATACAACATACACACACAGGCCCTGCAGCAATTGTTAGACATTGTAATATGGTAATAAAGGTCAAGGTCAGATTGGTCTTGTTACTGTTTCTACATCCAGGAAACAATCATTCGCAGCTAAGCACCCTGATACAATAAATGACTTTCACAGGTTATTACAGAGTTCAAATCGAATCACCACTCAAAAGAGGTGTCGTCTGGAAAATACACCAAGCATGACATTAAAATGACAGGTATGCACCATTGAAAGTACCGATGCAGCCATGTGGTGCACGGTGGTTCTGTGGGTAGCACCGCTTTCCTCACAATAAGAAGGTTCCGGGTTTTATCCCAGGGTGGAGCGGCTTGGGTCCTCCCCGTGTCTGTGTGAGTTTACTCCGGGTACTCCGGTTTCCTCCCACAGTCCAAAGACATGCGTGTTAAGTCAATGACAATTTGGAGACGCCAATTAAAAGCATCCCAGCCGTGTAACTGGAAACAGCTGCATGCCGGTCCCAAGCCCGGATAAATGAAAAGGGGTGGTGAAAGCAATGGCAAACTACTCCACTACCCTGCTGAAATACTTCATGGATCACATCGATGAAGAACAGAAATGTGTGGAGATCAATGATCCATCAAGTGACCGAGAGTCAGCTGCGACTGTACGGTTAATCCCATCCCCATATACACCGTTTGAGTAAAACATTAATTATACCTGCCTAATACTGGTTGGGGCGATCTGACTCAGCCCTGAATCTTACCGTTACCACAAAGGGGTGCACTGGGTATGCAACGTGTGTTAAGATAGTTGGTACGTGCCACCTAACAAGTAACATCCACATGAAAGGGAATTTGTAACTCAATATAACAACCTAAAGTTCAATTGAATGGCAACATGCCTTAATTAGATTTTGTTCTTATTCATTTCTAGAGGTCTGCTGTATTTTTATCAAACATTTACTTCAATTAAAGGCCTCGTTTTTAGTGATTGATCTGATCACATTCTCACAACCTAGTTTTACTAAGAGACACAAAAGATCTGAAGCCCAAGGCATTGGGCACACGGACGGGACAATTTCAAAACTCAAAGTTAGACACCGTTAAGCTGGGGTGAACCACGCCGTCCTTTCCGGTCAGGCCCTGGTCGGGAGTCCTCCCAAGCAAGTCCTTCACCTTCTTGCCCAGAATCTCAAACACCACGCCGACGTTCCCCTTTTTCATCTCCCTGCGGACGAAAGCAAGCCCCAAATAGTTTACCTTGTGCACATTCTTGAGCAGTCGCATGGCGTGCAGACGTATTTACAGTGAACACGCACTTGATTTTTCCTGTTAGGATTTTGCCCGCGTACTGCATTCCTGTGAGAGCGATGTACATCCTCAGGATCTCATTGGTCCCCTAGAAAGAGGACAAAAAAACAAAACAGCACCTATCATTTTATACCAAAAGCTTAAGTCGCCCTCTAGTGGAGAAGAAAATGGTTTCGATAGTACGTGCTAGATACGTTGTGATCTATAGAAGTGTGGACAGGTCCTTTAAACGTACCTCAAAGATCTGCAGGATGCGGCAGTCCCTAAGATAGCGCTCAAACGGATAGTTCTTGGTGTATCCCACCCCTCCTAAAACCTGCAGCGCCTCGCTCACACACACCCAGGCGCCCTCAGAGCTAAAGACCTGCCGAAAAAAAGAGAGACAAGAACACCAGCAATGACAGTATTGATCTGTATAAATGACTGTTTGTACACTTGGATTATCTTACTAGTGAACAGATCTGGTTTTCATCGTTTGCCTTGTTTTTGCGGCTCCACTGTACAGTACTGTGCAAAAATCTTAGGCCACCATTAGATTTGCTGTTTTAGCAATCCATAATCCCCCTTTCCACTGATCGCCATCCCAGTCTTTGGGAGCTTTAGCCCATCCAAACCCTGTTCCCCCTCTGAAAAAGTGGTTTCTTGGCTGCTACCCTTCCAAAAAAACATTCCAGATCAAGCTTCTTCAGACTGCAGAAGGGTCAACTTAACATCCCTATGAAGCTGCTACATGCTGTACGTTTTTGGTCCAAACTAAATACTTGTCACTGTTATTCGAAGCGGTGTTGTTTTGCATACAAATGTTCTGCCATTTTTGGTTGTATTCTAATAAACCTACTGAGCAATAATGAAAGAGATAAGGCCAGATTTAATAAATTAATTAATTGAATAAATAAATTAATTAATTTAATAAATAAATAAATTAATTTATTAAATAAATTAATTTTAATAAATATTTATATAATAACAAATAAATAAATGGGGTTTTTTTTTGTATTTCTCGGATCCACCGCAGCACCAATGGTTGAAAAAAAAAAAAAAAAATATATATATATTTTTTAGCTTTTTTCCACCCTCCGGTGGAGAGCCAACGGTTTTCTTCTGTTCATTTAATTTTTTCCAGATTCACTTTAATTTAAT
>JAUZSU010190294.1:0-12111 GCA_034780255.1 Parotocinclus maculicauda
GATAATTGAATTCGTTGCCAACACTTTTAATAATCGATTTTTATCGATTTTATCGATTCGTTGTTGCAGCCCTAATCTAAACCAATTCCAAAAAGCAAGTTTTGTTATGTATTTTCAGCATATCCCAGCTTTAAATAAATTATTTTGTCTTTTGTAAAACACTTAAAATTTAGTTAAAAGAATGAAATAATCCTGGCACAATCTAATATTCTGTTTGTCTTAGGGGCAGTATAGAAATTGTCTTCGGGGGCACCCCACGTTTGCCAGTGATATTATAGACCCAGTTCCCACAACTCTAAAACCCATACAGATGGAAACCTTCTGGTGAGAAAGAATACAGGCAGAAAATACTGTAACTCAACCCTTCACCTGGCTGCCACCAAATGGGGAAATTCCCCATAGTATTCTTAGTATAGCTAAGTAGTATTTTTCCAACCCCTGGCTGGTTGAGTTCTTTCATTGATGGGATGGAATTTCTGGTTCATGGCTCCATTCCACCACGTTTCTGGTTCATTTCTGTGTCCACAGGTCCTGTGCCCTGTTGGTAGACACAAGGCTTGGGTTTTTCCGGCTCCATTTGTTTGTCTGAAAGCTGACTCTCTGTGGCAGCGTCTCTGTGTAGGACTGAATTTTGGTACCTTCTGTCTGTCTGTGTTCCATCTTGCCAGGAGGCTTCCATCTGTTCAAGTTTTAAAGTTATCTGGGTCTGTGGTAGCACAAGCAGACCAGGTGTGCTCTTGCATGACAAAATCTGTCCAGGCTCTAAGCCAAAAAGAGTCTAATATTGTGCCAAGAAAATAAGCATATATGCATTTTTCTTTGACGCAAATATATTTACTGTTAATTTAGTATACATTTATTTTAAATGAAGTTATGATGCACTTAGAAAATGATGTTCTTCCAACAGATTTTTTACATTTGCCTTTGGATATAAGAATGAGGCAAAGATATGGTTTCATACACGCTAGAAACCTCAGCATGTACACAATGGGATTCAAAAGTCTGAGACCAGTAGTGAAAATCCTTGTTTAGAACTTTGTGGAGAAGGATTGACATTGCAGCAGGATAAAGTACGAAAACATAGCTCAGAACTTTGTCACAACTAGTTGAAGACCCAAAGAATCTTAAGAACGTGCATCTTCTACATGCCCTTCAAAACCGCTAACCAGGTTAGCAAAATAATTTAACCTTTTGTTCTCATTTCTTCCAATTAAACTTTGCGTAGTAATCTAAACACACGGTTAACCAATTAAACATTTACAATAAAATTGAAAGGGGAGCTAATGCAATTTATAGTTTTATTAGATTCCAAGCAGGACATGGTTTTTAGTATACTATGTTTTTGTATTATAGTAATAATTACTAAATGAAGCAAACTTAGTGGAATTATTTACATAGTGGGATGTTGTATGAAATGTGTGTGTAATATTTACTATGTGCAAGGAGTATGTGTGTGATTTTAAGGCATTTATTTATTTACCCCTTTGTACAATAGAGCATTGTATCAGAGCAGCTTTACACTTTACCACCATTGGGAAGGAAATAGGAACCTTGAGCATGCATTGTTTGTAGTACTCATAAATGCGCATGTAGCAATTTTGTGTAGCAGCAAGCCATTGCATTTGTGTACTTGTAGAGTACATTTGATCCCTAGATTCCTTATTTCTGTTTAGATTATCTGTCTCAGATTATGTCTGTTGCACATGTAAGAATATAAATCTTTAATGTTAATGGTCACTGAAAGTCAAGACACAGTGAGTCAGGACCGAGACTTAATAGTCGAGATAATATCAAGACTAGCTAAAAAATGTATTATCATTAAATAATATATAGTTATATTATTATTAATTATTAATAATATTAACTTTTCTTTAAACTAAGGTAAGGAAGAAATTGTCGAACTTCTGTCAAAGATGTTTCTAAAGTGTGAGGAGATTGTAGGAGGTTTAGAGTGGTCCTCTGCTGATTGTCTTTTTTATTTATATGCTCCGTTTTGATTTGAACCTGTATGGCATTATTTTTTTATACTGCATACAGGGTATCTGTTTCGTAGCTACAGTATTTGTAACAAACCACTGGAATGTTCAGTATAAATAAAATGTTTAGTTCACATATAATAGCATGTAATGTTCTCACATTGAATCTTTTTATATTACACATAACGTGAAATTAGTATATTGAAAATAATAAGGTTTAGTAAATTTACATTGAATAATTTCAGTGATAGACTTTCTGCACACATACTAATCAAAGAAAAAAGATTTTTGCTGTTAGGTTAAAAGATTTTAAATAGTATAACATAAAATATTAGATTTAATGTTAGATACAGCCTAATGTTATAAAATTAGCTTATATTCGGGGCTTTAGTTAAAACATTTAGGGCTTGAGCACCAGTAAACAATATGCATTCTATCAATTGTATTATGAAATATAAATACTAATAATATAATACTAATAATTCCAGATTTCGTGGGCATTATAAAGCTAAGCCATCAATTGAAAATGCACACAAAGTCTTAACATCAGGCCAGAGAAGGGGATTTGTCAGTGTTGTTTCTCTCTTGCGAGAGAAATAAGTGAGCAGCTTTATTCAAATAAGCTCAAAGCCCTAAGTCGCTTATAATAAGCGGACTTGGCAACTGTGGGCTCTGTCTCAGATGATTCAAAATAAAATAGGTTAATTGATTGGATGCTAAATGAAAATAATAGCAACTTGTTTTTTTTTCTGTTAGACAATCTGAGTGCAGTATAGAGAAAGGACTGGTTCATTCTGTTTTAAGGGGTTGTTTATATTTAATAACAATACAAAAAGGTTGAGATTATACTGTTACCTACTATGTTGGTCTTGACAGCAATTTCCGAGTCCGCCTTACCCCGAGACCAAGTGGTTTCGAGACCCATACTGCTCTTTTATGGTCTGGAAATTGAGACTGGCCTCAAGTACTACAACAATATTGTTTTGATATTTGACAGAGACAGAGAGCATGTCACATGAATTTCCTAATAATCGTGTATTTATTCTGTGGTCTCAGCGGATATTACAGATTGAGGTTGAAGAATTTATGGACCATTTGAAGCAATAATAATAAACAGTGTACAGTGTCTTATTCACATTCCTGAAAACTCTCTCTCCTTCCACCCACCCAGTTGTCTTTAATTTTATTTGCACCAGGTGTCCAACTGGTTTGGGAACAAGAGGATCCGTTACAAGAAGAACATTGACAAGTTCCAGGAAGAGGCCAACCTGTATGCTGCCAAAACTGCTGTCAATGCTGCGCATGCTGTGGCTGCTGCTGTGCAGAACAGCCAAACAAACTCACCCTCAACACCCAACTCTGGTAACCATGACAAAATCATCATTACCCTTATTACCTCATCACATTTCTTCCTTGGTATTTTCCATGGATTTCCATAGTTTCCTGAGTGCACTGGCAGTAATTGCAAAGCATATAAACCAAATGAGATCAGTAAATTCAAGCAGAGACACTTTATAAAACGTCTTATTAATAATAATAATAATAATAATAATAATAATAAAACTAATAATAATAATAACACTAAATAACCATTACCTTTGTTTTCCATGCACCAAAGCACTTGTTTGCTGTGATAGTATGTGTTTTTAGCTCCAGTAAATAAGTGTCTCTTGTCTTATATAGTACAGAAATATAAAAATAAATCAAATCAAGCAGATACACAGTGCCCTCCACACTCCACCCGTCCATAAGATGTGTCTTAAGATGTCTCGAAGCCTTACATGTTTTGCAGAAGCATAATCTTACACTGAAAATTGTAGAAAAATCTAACCTTTAAAAAATATATATTTTCTTAAAATCACAATTATTGCCACCCTTTACAATTCCTAAAATATAAATGTAATTAAGGCATTTATCTAATTTCTACTTTAGTTTATAAAGTGGATCAGTGTGTCTAGAAACTTTCATCACTTCCTTTTTCCGGGGTATAAATATAATGTGATCTATTTCTCCACTTTTCAACATGGTAAAGACCAGAGAAAACACAATTCAAGTAAGTCACATGTGTGTTGGACTTCATACGTCAGGCAGTGGCTCCAAGAAAATACCCAGGACACAAGTTTATCTTGCCTCCACAGTCAGGAGGATGGTTGTCGAAAGCTCACTGTTAGAGAATGGCATCAAAGAATAGCATCTTGGGGTCACAAAGTCTCCATAACAACCATCAGGCGCTATATTTATGCCAACTAGCTGTTTGAGATGCATGCACAAAAAAAGCCTTTTCTCACTTACAAGCATAAACATAAATGTCTGGAGTTCACTAAACGGTACTGGGACTTCAAATGGAACTGTGTGCTTTGGCCAGATGAGACCAAGATACTCCTAAGTGGGTCTGGTGTACACAAAAGATGAGTATTCGGAAAAGCACCTGTGAATTACGGGGGAGGATCAGTGATGCTCTGGGCCTGTTTCTCTTCCAAAGGCTCTGGGAACCTTGTTAGGGTGCATGGCATCATGAACTCTTCAAATACCAGGACATTTTAAATCAAAGTCTGGTGGCCCCTGTATCTTTCATCAAAATGCCAAATCTACACAAAAATGGTTCATCAGACACAAAATCAAGCTCCTCCCATTGACTTATTTTTCCCCAGACCTCAACCCAATTGAAAACCTGTTGGGTGAGCTGAAGAGGAGAGTGCAGTATTCTTCCGTCTTGTGTGTTCAAGTGCTCTTTTGTTGGCAAAAGGGGGTTGTATTAGAGGTGCCAAAAATTGTGGCACAGAAGATTTCTTGTAAAATAATTATTCTTAAGGTGGGATTTTTTTCCCACTGAATAAATGCATTTGAATTAAAGGTTGCATTTTTCTCCTCTTTTCAGTGCATTGTTGTCCCATATTAGAATTTATTAGAAGCCTAAGAACACATCTCGGCGAGTGGTGCCAATAATTGTGGAGGGCATTGTACTTTATAAAATGTCTTGAAACAATAAAAAATAGTCTTCCCTTCACTGTTTTCTTCTGCATATGTATATGTTAACCCAATTATGATGCAATAAAAATATCTTATTTGAATATTGATATGTAAATGATTAGTGACATGATGAAGTATACCACAGACTTTCAGCAAATATACATACAGTATATATTAAGTAGGATATAGATTGTTTTGTGACTGCGTCCATGAGTGGTTGTGGGTGAGAGACTTTGTAAAGGGGTCCCCTTTTTCTTGCACCCAGGATTCCAGATGAAAGATGAAGAGTTTCAGATGGACACTGCAGAGAACAAAAACACTCTATTAACCAGCATGTTTACTGGTACTGATCTTTTCCATACCCTTCTTACTCTCTTCACCATCATTGGCACATGATCCCTTATGTGCTAGTTAATTAGGATAGCAAGTGAAACCCTCTGAGGTATGGGCTGCCGCCCCTGTCTCTGTGTGTCATCTGTGCTTATGTGTTTCTAGATATCTGTATTTTGTAATATGTTTGTGCTTTGAAGTATATACACATACTACCACAATTCCAATTAAATTATGTAAAACATGAATAAAAACAGAATACAATGATTTGCAAATCCTTTTAAATTAAATACACTACAAAGACAAGATATTTAATATTTAGATACAGATCAACTTTATTGTTTTTTTTTTTTCAAATATTCATTAATTTGTAATTTGATGCCTGCAACAGGTTCCAAAAAAGTTGGGACGGGCCAACAAAAGACTGGAAAAAGAATGCTCTAAAAACACCTGTCTGTAACATTCCACAGGTGAGTATCATGATTGGGTATAAAGGGAGCATCCCCGAAAGGCTCAGTCGTTCACAAGCAAGGATGGGGAGAGGTTCAATATTTTGTGAATAGCTGCATGAGCAAAAAGTCCAACAGTTTAAGATTGTTTCTCATCATGCAGTTGCAAGGAATTTAGGAATTTCATCATCTACAGTCCATAATATCATCAAAAGATTTAGATAATCTGGAAAAATTTTTGCAAGTAGCAGCAACTCTGAAAACCAACAACGAATGCCCGTGACCTTCGATCACGCGACATTATTTTGTTACGGATATTACCACATGGAGTCAGGAAAACTTCAGAAAACCATTGTTGGTAAATACAGTTCATTGCTTCATCTACAAGTGCAGATTAAAACTCTACCATGCTAAGAGAAAGACATATATCAACAACACCCAGAAATGCCGCTGGCTCCTCTGTGCCCGAGCTCATCTGGGATGGATTGACACAAAGTGGAAAAGTGTCCTGTGGCCTGACGAATCCACATTTCAAATTGTTTTTGGAAATCATGGACGTTGTGTCCTCCGGGCCAAAGAATGGCAAGGCACCATAAATGCTTAATAAAGTTTATTCATTTGTACATTAAATATCTTGCCTTTGTAGTGTATTCAATTAAATATGGATTGAAAAGGATTTGCAAATCATCGTATTCTGTTTTTATTTATGTTTTACACAACATTCATTGTCAAATTCTTTTGTGTCAATTATTTTGTCAATGCTAAACTCCAGTGTGATTTAGTCGTGTGTGTGTGTGTGTGTGTGTGTGTGTGTGTGTGAGTGTGTGTGAGTGAGTGATTTTGTGTATGTATATGTGTCACTGTGTATTTTTTTGTCCTTTGTGAAATGGTCTCCTCTATTGTTGTTCGGACACTTACATTTTTCCCTTTCAGGTTCTTCAGGTTCTTTTAACCTTCAAAACTCAGGAGACATGTTCATGAGCATGCAGAATACAAATGGGGATTCTTACCAAGGGGCACAAGTCGGAGCCAATATGCAGTCACAGGTAGGCTTTACATACAGTGACTGGGGCTGTATGCCAGGACAAAAACGTGCTAGCTATCCAGCCACCCACCATGTGCATCCCCTTCAAAGTCGTATTTTAGCAAATGACTTCAAAAATGAAAAAAGATTGATGGATGGGTGGCAAAGGATTTAACTTTAAAACAAATACCAGATTACCCTTCAGTTATTTCCTGCTATAATGACCAAGTGTTGCCAATTAAAGCTCAGATTTAGAATTGTATTGTATTAGCAAATTGATCTTACATCTGGAACAGACCCCATTTTGCTGTTGTTGTTGGGAATGCATTTGGCTCTGACTTGAGCTCTTGGGTTGGTATTGGTTGTATGAATTGCTTTGCTTAAACCTTTTGTTGTCCATGTTCCATATGTTATTTTTTACAAATCTGTGATACTATTACTAATAAAAAAACATATTTTATCTTTAGCGAAACATAAAGATTTTATGCAATATTAGCGTATCACTCGAAATATTAAATTCTGCAGCATTATCGTACATTGAAGAGGGTCTGTAATTACTGTGAATAGAAATCTTTTTTTTTTGTACTGTAAACCGCTATCATTCAGCTTATTTCTGGTATTACATACATATCTGACAGCTGAAGTGCACTCTGCAGGAATTTATAAACTTTATAAAGGCATTTACTTGAATAAAAATACGTTCCAGTGATTTTGTTAATAGCAAAAGTATAAATAAACATTGTATAGTTTTATTTTATAGTTAATCAGGTAAAATTCATTCAGAAGATTTTTTAAATAATTTGCAAAACGGGAATTGGTAAGACCAAATAAGCCAAAGTACAAATTAAATGTTTAGACAAAAATGGTATTCTTCAACTTTAGAAGCAACTGAGTTTCAGTGGACTGTTCTTTTATTTGATTCATTTTGTACATTTTAATCCCAGGCTTTACCTCCAACAAAGAATCCGTCCATTAATACTTTTTTTACATCAGTGTCTGATGTGTGCATGCATTTTCAAATGTTTGTTGATCCAGACGTTTGTTGAACTAGTTGATGCTGACTTCTTGTTTTGTTTTCACTAGGTGGATACCCTGCGACATGTTATCAGTCAGACGGCAGGATACAATGATAACATTGTGGGAAACTCCATGTACAGTCCACATGGCTTAAATGTGAGTGACCACCTCAAAAATAACCACTTTATTAATTCAATATATATATATATATAAATATGCGTATATTAAATTAGTAACCCATTAGGAAAGGCTAAATAAGAAAAAAAGTTTAGTTTGTATAAAGTTTATATATCTTTATACATATATAATATCTATATGTATAAAGATGTATAAACTTTATGTATAATAACCTTTTTATCCTTTCCTAATAAGTTACTAATTTAAGTTTCTTTATTATGATGTGCATTCAAAGCATTTAATATACTGCTGTACATTAATACGCTGTATGGACACAATTATTGGTACACATCACTTAATCATAATATCCAGTTGTTTCATTAACACTCATTGACAGTTTGACAAAGGTGTATAAAATCAATGTTTGCTTTTACAAGTATTTTGAAAGAATATGTCATTCTAAAGAGCTTGCTGAATTTGAGTGTGGTACTGTAATAGGATGCCATTGTTACAACATGTCAGCTTGTGAAATTTCTTTTAGATATTCTACAATCAACTGTGAGTAGTTTTATTTATAAATGGAAGCATTTATTAACCACAACAACTTAGCCATGAACTTAGACATTGTAAAGTTACAGTGGGCCATCCCCAAGTGCTAAGGGACATGGTGTATAAGTGGCATTACCATCAGCAAACAAAATAGAGTGCAAGGCAACTGTTACACACATGCACTATACACAGTGGGGAAAATAAGTATTTGATACACTGCCGATTTTGCTAGTTTTCACACCCACAATGAATGGAGATGTCTGCAAATTAATCGTAGGTACACTTCAACTGTGAGAGACAATCTAAAAACTATCCAGAAAATCACAATATGATTTATAAATAATTAATTTGCATTTTATTGCATAAAATGAGTATTTGATACAGTAGAGAAAAGAACAGAGCTTTATATTTGGTACAGAAACCTTTGTTTGCAATTACAGAGGTCAGACGTATCCTGTAGTACAAGTTTGCACACACATTGCAGCAGGGATTTTGGTCCACTCCTCCATACAGATTTTGCCCTGATTGTTCAGGTTTTAAGGGTTGTTGATGGCCAACATTGAGTTTCGGCTTTCTCCAAATATTTTCTATTGGGTTTAGATCTGGAGACTGTCTAGGCCACGTCAGGACCTTGAAATGCTTCTTAGAGAGCCACTCCTTAGTTGCCCTGGCTTTGTGTTTCTTGTCATTAATATGCTGGATGACCCAGCCACGACCTATCTTTAATGCTCTTTTTGAGGGAAGGAGGTTGTTGGCCAAAATTTCACGATACATGACCCCATCCATTGCTGCCATGAGCAGGGGACCTTGCATGCCCTACAGGATTTTATTTCATGATGACGTATTGTGTAGCTAACAGTCTTCTTTGAGACTGTAGTCCCAGCTCTTTTCTGGTTACTGACCAGGTCCTCTCTGGTAGTTCTGGGTTGATTCATGACTTTTCTTAGAATCATCCTTAGCACACAAGGTGAGATCTTGCATGGATCCCCAGACAAAGGAAGCCTGACAGTCATCTTGTGTTTCTTGCAAAACCAACAGTGTATGAAATAATTAATTTCCCCACTCTACCTAAGTACAGTTCCAGGCGTCAGATGGAGTTTAAAGCATGTCATCGCTGGCTGGAGTCTGCAGACTCTGCAGAACTTGACTGGCCTGTTAAGAGCCCTGACCTCAAGGCCTGGAGATTGCGAGCCCGGCCCTTTCATTCAACATCACAGTCTGCCCTCATAAATGCTCACAAATTCTGGATGAAATCTGGGCAAAACTTCCCACGGACAGCCCAGAATCCTGTAGAAAGCCTTCCCCAAACAGTAGAAGCTGTAATAGGTGCTAGGTGCTACTCTGCGTTAGTTCCCATTGATTTATAATGAGATGACATTAAATATATAAGGTCTTATAAATAGGTGTCCCAACACTTTCCATATAGTGTTGTATAATTAAAATCCAATGACAATGACAAAAATGGTAGCGATTAAAACCATGTAACCAGGAGGGTCACAGGTTAACAGGTAATATTAACAGGTTAAGAAAATCTCACATGCCATAGATTAATTTGTAACACATTGTCTGACAACAAATGCATTTATCCCTAAGAATTGTGTAAAAACTAATTACATTAAATAAAAATAAATTAATTTAAATGAAAATGAAATTTTACCAAGGTTAAGTATATGGTTAAGTGCAGGTGTAGCATTAATAAAATACTGTAATAATTATGTCGGTGCAAAGTCACCAAAACATATGTTCACCAAGACTGTGTGCCTTTGTGTGCATGCATAATATGCCTCCTCTCCACTCCAGTACCAAACAGAAATCGAGAGTTGTGTCAGCTTGGCTGCTCTCACTAGATGAAAGACTGCCAAAGAATAAGAGTGTGAGAGAGGTTGATGGCTGGCAGATGATCCATGTCACCGGGGCTGAACAGACTTCTTAATGCTCCTATTTCAGTCCCAGGATAGACACAGATCAATTCATTTATTGACCTGTTCCAGGAACTCTAAATCAGCAAAGTACCAATTCCACAACAGAGCATTCTCACCCAAAACACGCACATGCGCGCGCTCACAAACACACAAACACCCACACAAACTAAGTGTATCCTTCTATCATTGTGGGGACTTTGTACTGGAATAATATTACTGCAGCTCATTAATGCTACTACCATCACTAACTGTACCCTCATTATTATAAAGCAAATATTTTAGCTTTTAAATGTTCAGTTCAGTGACAGCTTTACTTTACTAAAAGAAAGGGTGGGGTCTGTGTGTTTGAGCCTTACGATGATATTGAAATTTGAACCACACACACACATACACAAACGTACACACACACACACAATGCGCAATGGTGGTAGATGAAGCTTTCCAACAAAGGCAAGTCTCTGTCAGGAGACATTCCCCATAGTCAGAGGCACTCAGGCGAGTTAGGGGGACAAAAAGGCCTCCACTGTCACTTTCACTCGTTGTCCCTTTTCTCCACGCACGCTCAGCTTAGCCTATCCCTTTTCTTGACTGAAGAGAAAATATAAAGCGACAAGCTGCTGGTCCACTGCAGAAATCTGATTAGACATTGATTTCAGAGATCACTCCCATTACCAGTGAATGTTAAAGCAAATTTGTTTTCCAAGAGAGGAATGCAGCCGAGTAAAAAAGACACTGGATGGTAAACAGAGTTAAATGGCCACAAGGATCAGTGTCTAAATAAAAAAATAAAAAAATTCCCCCAGATGTAATTATTTGTGATTGACTTTATTCCCTACTCTGTCAGTCATACCATTCAGTCTTATCATGTTGGTATTGTACATTATGCTTTTTGATGCATTTTGTTTATTTGTTTCTTGTTGTAGGCTAATGGAGGATGGCAAGATGCTATGACGCCATGTTCAGTGATTTCCCCTCGAGAAGGCCCTGGTAGTGTGCACTCGGATACCTCAAACTGATCTCTTCATAGACTTAGACCTTTCCTAAAGTCTGGGCACAGCAGAACCCATAAACTGACTCAACAGAGACAAAAAGCAAACAACCAGGAAAGCTGTCGGCATCCTTCCTAAATCTCCAAATGTACTTATGCTCATCTTCACTGGCATTCAGCATAATCTTCCGGTTGTAGTAAACCATTCTTGTTTCACTTAAATAATAGTTTCTGCATTGCACATGTTTATTAAGTATTTCTGCTTTTTTCTGGTATATAAAGTGTACATTCTCATATTTTTGTGGGTTTCAAAGTCTTTTTATATTTGATTATTTTAGTGTAAGGTGCATTTGATAAATTTCATAAATCCTTTACAGCTGTACGTACTTTGTTTCCAGTATTCTAATTTATGACAAAGAAGTGGAAGTCCTGACACAAATAAATTAATTTAAAAAGTCATACATTTTACAGGGCTAAATTCTACATAAGGCAGCTCTTCGGATTGTGGAGGTGGTTCTCATTTACAGTGCATTCGGAAAGTATTGACAGCGCTTTACTTTTTCCACATTTTGTTACATTACAGCCTTATTCGAAATTGTATTAAATTAATCCCTTTCCTCAAAATTTCCCCATTATGACCATGTGAAAAAAATTTCTTAAGAGTTTTGAAAATTTATTAAAATTAAAAAACTAAGAAATCATATTTACATAAGTATTCACAGCCTTTGCTTAATACTTTGTAGAACCACCTTTGGCAGCAACTACAGCC
>JAUZSU010190304.1:0-12111 GCA_034780255.1 Parotocinclus maculicauda
CTCTCTCTCTCTCTCGCTCTCGCTCTTGCTCTCTCTCACGAGCTGTGGATAAAACACCATCATGGCTTCAGTCCATGCATTATAGAGCACAAGCTTAATCTGGGAAAGGCATAAGATTATTCATGAGGCTTAAGTTATTATTGCTTTTCATGAGTCACTCTGTTTCATCCGCCAAACAAGCTGGGAATTCATTTCTTCTAATGTGCGATTGAAGCTGACTTCTCTCAACAAACCGAAATGCTCCATCAACATGTCTAGCCCAATGAAATTGTGAAACACAGACTTTTTAATACTGCCACAGCTGTAAAGAATGATTATAAGGCCTGGAGGGGCCTTATAACTCAGCTCTCTGAATTAGTTGTTGACTCAGCGATTAGCAGGCTTTGAAATAATTTTATGCATGAATACTCATCTCAGCTTACAAGCTGAAAAACTCCCCAATCAGAAGCTAAACATTTCTGGTAGTGCTTTTAGGAATAGATGTGGCCAGAAAGTGGATCCGTTGCTTTTGTAAATATGAATGGCCATGTCTGTTAAGGTTTTAAATTTTTTAGCCCTTATACAATACAATATGTTTATGTTTATACCAATAAGGATAATTGGGCGTTTGTTTGGCAATGTATATATTGGGTCTAACATATTCAAAAGTTGTTTGAATCTATCTCTCTCAATCACCTGAATTGGCACCTGTCTTCCATGATGAAATTGTTGACAGTATTTATCATGTCTTGCCTTCTGTTGCCTGTCTTATTGCAAAGCAACAAAATATTTTCTTTAGGACACAGACACCAGAACCAAGGAGGACACTAGATTTGCTATTCGAGTTAGCACCATTTTGAAAACAGGTAAGCTATAAAGACTTAATCTACTCGGTTGCAGGACTGGTTCCTGCGAAATCGGTAGCGGCAACAAATGATATCGCCATTAACAAGATGCTAATCGCCGTACAACAGAGCAGTGGG
The DNA here is from genome assembly GCA_034780255.1 of Parotocinclus maculicauda. Taxonomy (NCBI): domain Eukaryota; kingdom Metazoa; phylum Chordata; class Actinopteri; order Siluriformes; family Loricariidae; genus Parotocinclus; species Parotocinclus maculicauda. The sequence goes on from JAUZSU010190304.1 coordinate 963, forward strand.
CTACTGCGTGGCTGATATGCCTTACGAATATTTTTGTAACATCGTTTAAAAAAAAGGTAAAAAATTTTTTTGTTCAAGCCCTTCTGTCAAGCATCACTGTAATTCTTCCATCATAAAGATTCCTACTGCCAGGATTGATACACTCTCACAATTGTGAGTTCGCTGTATCAGTTTTTAAAAGGGTCTCACAGAATTGTCTGTAGTACTTTATGATCTTACGTCAAAAAAACAAGAACAACAGGAATCACTGCCTTACATGTGGGAGCGCGAGAGTAGATCACGCCAGCTACAGTCAGTGTCACATTGTCTATTGGCATAATAATATTACTACTCTCAGCATAACACCATAATCCAATTCTGGCTCCAACCTGCAACTTTATCATTTCCAAGTGAGTTTCAATAAATAAGGGATCAATTTGTATTGAATATAGTCCACTGTAGAGCACATGCACACAAACACACACAGGGACACATAAGAGTCACAGAATGACCTAGTCTTTGGAATGTGGGACAAAATCCACACAAACACAGGGGCATGCAAACTCTGCTGGGTCTTTGGCAATTCAGTGCGACAGCACTAATCTGCCACCCCTCTGATTGCAATATAGCGCTTGTTAAATTTATAACATTGTATCAGTATAATTAAAATTGTGAATGGTTGCCTACCCAATAGTACTTCCACTCAATTAGTGTGTTTACATGTACTTAATAATCCGATACCTGTAGAATATCAGATTTTGACAGTAATCCAATCAAACATTTTGCACGCACTTGAGTAATTAACTCGGTCAGATATCTACTTTGGAACCAGCCAATAAATCTCACAGTAGATTGTACTTCATACTTTAAACATCTGCCCTTTTAAAAACATGAACTCACTTTACCGTCTTTATGGTTTCTAATAGTACCTAGTGCTGTCCTTCTTACGGCTTTCTCTATATTACTTCAAATGCAGTCTACTACTGTCTACTACTACTGCCCTACTACATTTATATCATTATCATTATTAGTTATAAAATAATAATGTATATTTTTCACATCCAAGGATTTTTTCAAAAAGTATAACTACGTGTAAAAATAAACATACCTGTAGGACTGAGTGACCCACAGGACTGTTTTCAGCAAGCTCTCCTTCGTAGTGTGAACGCTCAAATTTGGGCACATTATCATTAGTGTCTGTGATGGTGATCCTCAGAAGAGCGCTGCTGTACCTCGGTGGATTCCCACCATCCACGACTTTGATGTTGAGGTCATATGAATCCCTCTGCTCACGGTCCAGAACACCTAATACAATAAGCTGTGGAACTTTCTCGTCCGCGTTTTCCGCCACCTGAAGGCTAAACAGCGTTGCGGCATCGGCGCCTACTGTAAGGGAATAATCTGCAATCCCGTTACTTCCTTCATCTTTGTCAGTAGCTACAGGAATTGGGAACAGGGCCCCTACATGGGTGTTTTCAGGAATGGATAAAGACAAAATGGGCGATGAGAACTGAGGGGTATTATCATTCTCATCCTGGATCTCGATTCGGCCTTCAATCAGCCGAGGTCCAGAACTTTTCATCAAATCTGTGATGGATACTTCGAACTCTAGGAAGCATGGGTCACCCTCAAACAGATTGCGGCAGTCTTTTAGAGTTTCACGGTCAATAGGAACTTCTGTGGTGAATATATCACCCGTTTTCCCGTCCACCCTTAGGTAGGGGGCACCGACTTCCAGTTTGTACAGATGACCTGAATCAGGAAGTCCCTGATCAGATGCTAAACTCCCCACCAGCGTGTTAGGTGGCTGCTCCTCCCGTAAGTGATACGTAATGGAAGCCAAGGAGGGAGAGAAGGAGAAGATGAGGAGAATGCGCAATGTCCAACCTGGCATTCTTGAATCCATCACCCTGTGGGACATCGTCATTTAGATCCTGCAAAACACACAGTTAGAGAAGCTTTTGTTAGAGTACTTAAAAAACAAATCAACAATCATATATTGAAGGATACTATAATGAGTTAGGCTGATGGTTGTAGGACTCAGAACTAGTTTAGCACTTGGGATGAAACCAGTCTCGAGTATAATAGGCCAACCTTTGTTTAAATAAATATATATAGTAGATGGTGTAACCTGAGAAACAGGCAGGGAACAAACACTGAGATAATCTGTCAATCAATAACAATCAGTAACGATAAATGATCAATGATACCATTCTTTCTTTTAATACATTGACATAGTAGATGGTATAGCCTGAGAAAATGGAAGGAATGATCAATGAGATACTTAAATAATAGCAGTGTTTCAGAAATGGGTAATAAAACAACAAAGTAAGGCTGACATGGTCCTCTCAATTTGAATGAGTACTGGTTGTCTGAATACTTCTGTCTTACTTTCCTTAGACTTAACTCATTAACTCTTTTCAAAACTGAAAAACTTGCCTTTATAACTTTTTGCCATGTTCTTTAAAGTCCAACCTGAAATACTTATTTCAGCCTTCTAATTTCAGCTCTTTTCCTCACTAATTGCTCTTGTTTGTTGTTTCATTTCTCAGCCTTATGTCTGCTTGTTTTGAGTCTCTTATTACTTCTTTATATTTCATAATTGTTTCCACTTTTTGTAAAATGTTTGTTCAGAAATGCTTCCCTTTCAACTTGTTCCTTTTAAACTAATTTGGTTTCAAACGTGCTACTTGTCATTTCAAAAGTCTCTTTGCATTTCACCTCATCCTCTTTCTATTTTCATTTCTTTCAAAACTATTCTTTTTAACTCATTCTGTTTTTTCTTTTTTCTCAGAACACAAACACAAAGACATAATGACAGATTACCGTCTGTAAACTTAGGGGTGTAATGAAAGCCACTGTTCCAAACCACGGCTTTGTCAGCTTTATATGCCTTACAGGCAAGTGCAAACAATCTGGGACTGATTAGCCCCAGAGCACTCTGGAACACATAGTTCCTTCAGCCATAACAAGTCAGCCTGCACTATACCTCACTGCAGCCCTAGCTGGTCAGAAGCCATGATGTGATGCTGGCTTGGAGTGTGTGATTAGACTTCTACATACGACACAGCACAGCAACATGTGTAATGTAAGGGCTATGTGACCCCTTTACACTTAAATAAGGAAAACAATAACACAGAGCAAAAGACAGCATGAGAGAAAATGAGAACAAGTATGGAACTGTATGTACGAATTAACAGAGAAGCCTGAATTTATATTTATTTAGTTCTTTGCCCATTGGCATGTCCCCAACTCACAGCATCATAAAAAGTTAGCTTTAATCTGTCTAATCAACATAGACATGCACACAGACGCAAACACATGTCTTTCTATGATTGGGAAGACATTTCATTGATGTAATATTACTGTTGAAAATCAATTCTTCACTTACACCTGACCCTAAGTTTAACATCAGCATACTAAAGCAAATTGTTTGTACTATTTTATAAATAATGTTCCATCCCCAATTGTTTTAATTTATTTTGGACTCCAGATGTTTACTCCGAGACACAGAAATTCTAACACATTCATGTGATTCCATTGTCATTTCTATACTTCACTACTTACTTTGTCTGGTCTTTTAAAGTCTATTTTCAAACATTGTCAATATAATTACAATTGAGAAACATAATTAATGGAGAAATAGTAAAAAGGAGACAGAGCCCCTGCCCTGCTATGAGTGGGAGTTTGATTGGATAAATAAATCAGATTTGTGTGAGCCGCACAGGTTCAGCTCTCGTTACTCTGATGTTGCCGCTGTGTTAATTTCAGAGGCCCTGCTGGCATCGAGGGAAGGCTAAAGCACTGCTAATGAGACAGAGCCAAAAGATTAACGGCCAGCTGAAACACACACACACATACACACAAAATACAGAGCCACAAGCTTGTCCAATCATACACAACCAATTATGTAATATGGAAAGGTAACATTGAGCAAAAGGTACCAGCATGGTACTATACAATATGGACACATTTTTTCTTTATAACCATACCATTTCAAACTCATCCTCATTAAAATGGTATAAACTAAGGGTTGGACCAAATTTGATTTGAAACCTATAGGTCAATCCAAATAAACGAAGGCTGAGCTCAAAGTACCTTCAATGATTAGAACAGGGATTTGTCCTAATCTGCTTACTACCTGCCTAAAATGGGATTCATATTATTACACTACCAATGGTAAAATATACTCCACGCAGATGTTGTGTATCAGATCAGCAACCAGCTAAATGAGCAACAGAGCCACTGGGCAAACCACTTTGTTTTTTGAATTGACTTTCAATACATTATTCAATAAATTGTACAAGATATTCTTGAGATGTTACACTTTAATTTGAAAAAAGCTTTGTTTAAATTAATTTGCCCAGCTGGTTAACGTAAGTGCTTTAAGCATGCTTACAGTAGAATAAGCTATGATACATACAGTGAATATTCAACTCCTCAGTTTATGATACAATAAACTTAAGATGAATTTGACAGAACGTATATTTTAATTTAGGTGCAGTGACTCAATTCCAACATGTTTATAAAGTACCATGGCATGTGATTCACTTTATGGCTTTGTGTAACTTATAGGCAGTTCCTGCGTCTCACAGGTAAGAGACTGAAGGTTGTTCAGATGGTGCTGTTACGGAACGTAATGCTGTGCAGCAGCAGTATGGGTTGGTTTGGTGGCAGAGGATCACACTGCAGCGACAACACCACGTCCTTTGAGTCACTGTGAGTTGACGCTTGAGTGGTGGCATAGGATTTGATTTTGATATCTTAAAGTAGGTTTGATTTGAGAAATGCACACCACACAGGAAAAAATATCAGAGACCATTGTACAAATCGCAAGTGAACACACTACTGACACACTCTCAGACCACTCTCACTGAACTTAGTTCAGGATCTCTAGATACGCCGCACTTCTGAACAAACCTTAGATCTCTTATTTGAAAGCAATAATTCTATTTAAACCAGCACCACGCCTACGGTTCAAAAAGGTCATTCTGTCCGAACACATGTGGGTGTGATTCTGTGCTATCTCTATTCAGAAAGCTGTTGATTACTAGAACGGACTGTGTCATATTTCCACATCCTTGTTAAATACTGTCTCTGTGTGTTACATTTCCAGTTACAGAAGCATATTTAATGAAAATGAGCAGTCAGTCAGTCACAACCACAAATTTACACAGACTGCAACAACAACAGAAAAATCACTTTAAGCTCTCAACACACAGGCGTGAAAGAAAGAAGGAGAAAACTGTGGCTCGGAAACCAACAAATAAATCTTTTTTTACATTCTCGTGCTGCATGTATAAGAAGATTTTTTACATGAGACAACTGACCTGTGCTTTGTGGGTCAAACAAATAAGTATAATTTAGCATGAGCTGATGAAACCAGCTCTTTTTAAAATATTTCTTAATCAGTGTAAGCTGTTTACATGACCACTCAATAATCAAGAACCATGCAGAAGTCTGATTATGATCAGATTATTAAGTGCATGTAAATGTTTGAATGCCACAGCCTGTTTGACTGTTGTTGAGCCCATGTGAATGCCTTCACATTTTACCTGTCTTTGAATGCCTACTTCCAGCATGATAATGCACCACGTCATAAAGTCAGCTCAAACTGGTTTCACAGAGATGACCATAAGGTCAAAGTATTTCAGTTGTATTCCTAGTCACCAGATCTAAATCTTATAGACCACCTTTGAGATGTAAATAAAAGGGACATTCACAGCATGAATGCTGAGCTGAAAAAATCTGAAGGGTTTGTGTGATGCAATTATATCAACATGAAGAAGAATCTCCAAGGAATGTTTCCAACATCTTTTGGAATCCATGTCATTAAGAATTGAGGTGATTTCGAACAAAGACAAAGGGAGGCTATGCCCAGTATTAGCAGAGTGCCTAATAAAGTGCTCAGAGGGTGTATATATTATAGTGTGCTAGTTTAATGGCCTTGACTAACCACTTTACAGGAGAAAAAAAACTCTTAAAGCCATGCGCTGTTAATATACTCAAAGAAAGTCAAGAAGACCTTAAGTCTTTGTTAATCCTGTTCGCTCGCGCACACACACACACACACACACACACACACACAGAGGGTATGGTGAGAATCTTCCATGGGAAAGGATGCGTGTATCACACAAAACCCCAGTGGACTGAACCAGTATTTCTATTTCACAGTGGTCTTCTAAAACCACACACACACACACACACACACACACACACACACACACACACACATACACAAAAAGATCCAAAGAGCAAAAAGCCGTGAGAGTTTCCTGGTTGTGTTTTTCCTGAGTCACGCACACACGCACGCACGCACATACACACACACACTTCTAATTTAAGTTTATACTGGTCCATATATCAAGGATGTCCAATTAACACATTCCTTGTTTATAACTCCATATATTAATAATAGCTACATTGCATAAACACACAGTTTACCTCACAGTAAGGTGTAACAACATGCCAGGCTCACAAAAAACATCTTGCAAATGCTTAAAAATGTTGACTAAAATAAATATCATGACCATAATTTGAATATTATAAATATTAATAATAAAAATGTATAGCTCCCATAATTTCTCCCAGAGATCTTTTTTCAGAGGTCGCAATGCCACAAACTATATTGGTATGTTTATGATGAGGTATTGTGTTTTAGACAGAAAACAAACTTTTTTTTTCCTCCCAGTGTACTATACATTTTTTGACTACTTTGCTTGTTTTCTCCTCTCCATATCAGGATGTGACATATGCTGTAGGTTGCCTTGATATGCAAATCAAAGCACATTAAAGCATAACATTAGTTATAACAGACCACAACCTATTAGAAACTCCAGATGTGTCCTGCGCCCTGTGTACCTTGTCTATGGTGGTCTGTGACTCTTGAAAATGACACCCACATGTTATTACTCGCTTAAGAAATGGGAGCTCAAAACTGCATAAGTTTGTGGTACAAATAATGGATGCTTCTTTAGAAAGGCTTTTTGTTTTGCACTGTCTGAGAATTTCTATTCTGCATGTTTTAGTTTTAAGCAGTAAAATTGTAAGCTCATTTATAAACTTCGTCACATACTTTATTTATTTATTTTTTTTAATATATATTTTATTGAGGTCAAGTATCCAATAGACAACAGCAGGTAATGAACAGAACAATATACAGAACAATATTAAAATATAATGTATACAAGAATAAATCTCTAATTTGCTAACCTCACAATTTTTTTCCTTTTAAATATTAACAACACTCACACACCAACAAGAACGAGGGTGCACACGCGCACACACACACACACACACACACACAAAAAATAAAATAAAATAAAATAAATAAATAAAAAATAAAAATAAATAAATAAAATAAAATAAAATTAAAAAAAAAAAAATAATAATAATAATAATAATAATAATAATAATTATAATAATAATAAAATAAATAAATAAAAAAAATTTAATAAATTAAAAAAAAAAAAAAAAGAAAGAAAGGAAAAGGGGGAGGGGGTTGGCTTGCATCTACCGTGTTCTCTTAATAAAAAAAATAATAATCAATAAATAATAATCAATAAATAATAAATAATGCACCAGACAGAAACATTGATCTGACGTTTAAACGTCTTTAAACAAAACTCAAAAATCAATAACAGAGCTGATCATCATCTGCTGCTCAAACTGAAAATGTCTGAGATCTTTTGATTTTCTCTCTTCCTCTTTATTATTTTTTATTTTTTTATTAATTTTTATTTATTTTAGGGAACGGCCAGTGAGGCCACTTTGGTCGCGCTCCTCGCCGCTCGCTCCAGAATAGTGAAACGGGTCCAAGCTGAACATCCCGACTGGACCGAATTCGACATTTTGGCCAAACTAGTCGCCTACTCATCAGACCAGGTCAGAATCTGAGAGCTTTATTATTATTATTAATTATTATTATTATTGTGTTTAATGTTGTCAAACAACGGCCACTTTATTAGAGACGCCTGTCCTGTCGTTACTGGAGTTTCTCTCGGATTGTGGATCCGTTTCAGTGTGAATTCAGATCAGAATTATAAATCTGAGCCGCTTTGATCGAGGCACGGTTAATCAGTGCTTCCAAATTCTTTTTGCCTTTCTTTTCTTCTTTCTGACTTTTGGTGTTTCTTTTTTTTTTTTAAACTTCGTCTTTCTTTTTGTTTCTGTCGAGCCTGTATTTCTTTATCATATTATCTGATCTTTCTTTCTTTTGTTTTTACTTTTTCCTTTTTTTTTTATTCCTTCTGACTTTTGCCCTTTCTTTCTTTTTTTTTTCTTTCTTTCTTTCTTTCTTTCTTTTGGTCCGTCTTCTCTTTTTGTTTTCATTTTCTTGCTCCTCATTTCTTTCTGATTCTTTTTTTCTGTCGTTTTCCGTCTTTATTTCGGTTTTGCTTTTAATTCCAATCTTAAATCTTCTCTGTCTTTTTCTTTTCTTTTTTTAAGCTCCACTTCTCCTAAACATTCCAATTATTATCTTATCATTTTCTTTGGTGAATTTTTCTTTCCTTTTTGTCCATCTTCTCTTTCTTTATCTCTGTCCTTCTTGTTTCTCTTCCCTCGTTTTTGTTTCTTTTCTTTTCTTTCTTTCCATCTTTTCCTTTTTTTTGTTTATTTCTCTCTCTTTCCTTACCTTTTCTTTTTTAAGCTCTATCTCTTTTATATTTTCTCCTTATTTCTTGTTTTTATTAGTTTCTTTTCTTCCTTTGGTGTATTTTTTCTTTTCTTTTCTTGCTCCTCATATCTCTCTGGGTTTTTTTCCTTACCTGTCATATTTCATTCTTACTTTTAATTCCAATCTTTAATCTTCTTTGTCTTTTTCTTTTCTTTTTTTAAGCTCCACATTTCTTAAAAACCTTTTCATTATTTTAGGGACTGTTTTTATTTTTTTTCTGTTTATTTTCTTCTTTTGTTTGTTTTCTTTCTGACCCTCAATTTCTGTCTTGATCTCTTCTTTATGTTTCCGTCGAGCCTGTATTTCTTTCTCTTATTATCTAATTTTCTTTCTTTTTTTTTTCCTTCTGACTTTTGCGCTTTCTTCTTTCCTTTTCTTTCTCTTTTTTACTTTCTTCATTTATTTCTCTCTCTTTTCCTCTTTTTCTCTTTTAAACATTTTCCTTATTTCTGTTCTTGCTCCTCATTTCTTTCTGGTTCTTTTTTTTCTTTCATTTCTTGTCTCTATTTTGTTCTTACTTTTAATTCCAATCTTTAATCCCCTCTGTTTTTTTTTCTTTTTAAAGCTCCACCTCTCTGAAAAACCTCCTCATTATTTCTTTTTTCGGCTTATTTTCTTCCTTTATTGTTTTCTTTCTGACTCTCGCTCTCTGTCTTTCTTCTTTTCCTGTTTCTTCTCTAGCTGTATTTCTTTTTTATCTCTAGTTCTCTTACGATGTATAGAATTTCCTCTCCTCCTCTCTTTCTTTCCCTCGTTTTATTTGATTTGTTTTGGTTTTATTTGATTTTAAGAGCAGTATTTTTCGTCACTAAAGCACCCGGTGTTGTTTCCCCCTTTTCGTCGCAGGCCCATTCGTCGGTGGAGCGAGCCGGTCTGATCGGGGGGGTGAAGATGAAAGCGGTTCTCTCCGACGCCAAGTATTCGGTACGGGGCGAGACCCTGAGGAAAGTGGTCGAGGAGGACAAAGCGGCCGGACTCATCCCGTTTTACGTACGTCGCCTGTTTTCTTACAGAAAAATACGATCAGATACCGTGAGAGACCTTTAGTTGCTTAGAAGTCACCCTTTTTCCCTAAGAGCACTAAGGAAATTTAGATTCTCGTCAATTATTACCGTATAATTACGGGTTGTTTACGCACCTGCTCCGAGGTTGCAGGTATCATTTCTGATCCATGTCAGCAACCTGTCAGGGCTCTTGTCTGATCTTTGAGGAACGCCTGGAACGCCAGGAACGCCAGCGGTCCCGTCTCGCTCCCGACGTGTTACGGCACGACAGTTATACGACGTTTCGCTCTCGCCCTCTAATCGCCGTGTTTTTTTTACCTTCCTTTTTCCCAGTTCTGCGCCACGCTGGGGACGACCGCATCGTGCGCCTTCGACCGCATCGCCGAGATCGGACCCGTGTGTGAGTACTGACCCATTCAGCGGTACCGCCGCTCTGCGTCCGGCTCTGAGATTTAGGAACGACCTCGTTTTTGTGTTGCAGGTGAAGCGGAGGGGATGTGGATGCACATAGACGCCGCTTACGCCGGAAGCGCCTTCATCTGCCCCGAGTTCAGGCCTCTGCTGGACGGCGTCGAGGTGAGCCTCCCCCGACTCCGCCCACGGTCCGGACTCGAACCCGGGTCACGAGCGGAACCGAGCACGTCTGTGTTTACAGACCGGAGGCTCGTGCACGAACGTGTTTAAATGTCAGAGGCGATAACGAGCGGAGAGAGCGTCCCTGAGAGCGTCAGAGCTCGTTTGAGCCGCGTTGCCGTGGCGCCCGTGCAGATAAGGGTAAAGCAATTTCCTGGGGCGCCCACAGACCTTTAGATAAACGTCCTCCTGCTCGGCTCGAACACAATCAGCTTGTTTATAAGCGCCGCTCCAAACAATGCTTCATCTTTAAGGGGCCTGGTTCTTTATCACGTCCGGTAACGACGGGCCGGGGCCTGGGCCGGGCCGGGGTTCGGTTGCTAGGTAGCGTGTGCGCCCGGTGACGGAGCACCGGAGAGGATATTGAGCAGGAGAGAGTGGACGGGCGAGAGGCGACACTGGTCTGATTAGAGGCGGTTTTATGTGTTATTATTATATGGAGATCAGAGAAATGATCAGCAGAAGATTTCCAAAATTTTGTTCCACGCTTTGTGCCTGAAAAAAAACGTTTTGTTTTTAACGCAACTCCTGAATTCAGGCGTCGAAAGCTAAGAGGGGCGTCCTAATACTTTTGCTCGTATAGAGTAGGTTGCTCTAAAGTCTTAATCCTGCACGTTTGTTTTTCAGTACGCAGACTCCTTCAATTTTAACGTGCACAAGTGGCTGCTGGTGAACTTCGACTGCTCCACCATGTGGTGAGTTTTAGATTGCAGCGCTTATGCGATATCGCCTTTCATTTTTATTATTATTATTAATATTATTATTATAGTTGAATCCGGTTATTCGGACCAAATCCTAAAGTACAGAAACAAATCCTATTATATATGTGTAATGTTATTCGCTTATTTGGACCAAA
>JAUZSU010190314.1:0-12111 GCA_034780255.1 Parotocinclus maculicauda
CACACACACACCAACAACACACACACACACCAACAACACACACACACACACACACCAACAACACACACACACACACACACCAACAACACACACACACACACACACACACACCAACAACACACACACACACACACACACACACACACACCAACAACACACACTCACACACCAACAACACACTCACACACACACCCTCAATGAACGTACTTAAAAAATAAAAATAACTGGGGGTAGAAAAAAAAATTAGGAAAGAAAAGAAGATAAAAATAAAGAAGGAAAAGAACGACTGGCAAGAAAGAAAAAAAAGAGGAGGAATGTAAAAAAAAGTTATAAAAAGCTTTTTAAAAAAGACATGCAGATTAATTTAAAAAAGAAAATAAAGAAATAAAAGAGCATCATAAAAGTCTGAACAAATGGCAAGATGTAAAAAACCCCCAAAAAACTTAAAAATAAAGAAATAATAGTCTGGAAAAAAAAAGTTACCAAAAGTTAGATTTTTTTTTTTTTTTTTTAAAGTAAAAAAAAAATAAAAGACATGGAGATTAATTTAAAAAAAGAAGAAAAGAGAATAAAAAGAAAGAAATTAGTCTGAAAATAAAAATAAAAAGTTAATAAAATAAAATAAAAATAACTAAATAATAGTCTGAGAAGAAAAATAAAAAGTTACCAAAAGTTAAAAAAGACATGAGGATCAATTTTTAAAAAAAAAAGAAGAAAAAAATTATATTCTAAAAAGAAAGTTACCAAAAGTAAAAAAAAAAAAAAAAGACATGGAGATTAATTTAAAAAAAAAAAGAAGAGAGAAAAATAAAGAAATGAGAGTCTGAAAATAAAAAGTTACCAAAAGTTAAAAAATATTAAGAAAAAAAAAGAAAAGAAGAAATAAAAATAATTAAAGAAATGAGAGTCTGAAAATAAAAAGTTAGAAAATATTAAGAAAGTAAAAAAAAAAGACATAAGGATTAATTAAAAGAAAAAAAAGAAGAAAAGAGAATAAAAAGAAAGGAGTCTAAAAATAAAAATACAAAGTTAATAAAATAAAATAAAAATTATTAAATAATAGTCTGAAAAGAAGAATAAAAAGTTACCAAAAGTAAAAAAAAGACATGAGGATTAATTTTTTTTTTAAAAGAAGAGAGAGAAATAAAGAAATGAGAGTCTGAAAAGAAAAAGTTACCAAAAGTTAGAAAATATTAAGAAAGTAAAAAAAAAAAGACATAAGGATTAATTAAAAGGAAAAAAAAAGAAAAGAGAATAAAAATAAAGAAATGAGAGTCCGAAAATAAAAAGTTACCAAAAGTTAGAAAATATTAAGAAAGTAAAAAAAAAAGACATAAGGATTAATTAAAAGAAAAAAAAAGAAAAGAGAATAAAAATAAAGAAATGAGAGTCTGAAAAGAAAAAGTTACCAAAAGTTAGAAAATATTAAGAAAGTAAAAAAAAAAGACATAAGGATTAATTAAAAGAAAAAAAAAAAAAAAGAGAATAAAAATAAAGAAATGAGAGTCTGAAAAGAAAAAGTTACCAAAAGTTAGAAAATAAGGATTAAGTTAGAAAATATTAAGAAAGTAAAAAAAAAAGACATAAGGATTAATTAAAAGAAAAAAAAAAGAAAAGAGAATAAAAATAAAGAAATGAGAGTCTGAAAAGAAAAATTTACCAAAAGTTAGAAAATATTAAGAAAGTAAAAAAAAAAGACATAAGGATTAATTAAAAGAAAAAAAAAAGGAAAGAGAATAAAAATAAAGAAATGAGAGTCTGAAAATAAAAAGTTACTAAAAGTAAAAAAATAACGAGTATATAAAAAAAAAGGATAATTAAAACAATATTTTTTTTTTAGTCGTTGGGGTGTGTCCTGTACTCCATGATGATGAGGGAGGGGCCGTATGATCTGATCTTCCAGAAGGGGGACAGCGTGGCTTTGGCCGTCCAAAACCCGATCACCATTCCTCAGCCCTGCAGGTCCGGACCTTTTTCCTTTTCCTTACTTACGAACTTTCTTTAATAATAACGCTAACTGTTATTTTTTTTTTATTTTTAATTTTTTTCGTAACAGTTATTCGGAGGGTCTGCAGGGGCTCCTCAGGTCCATCATGGTAACGGACCCTCAGGAACGTCCCGAAATCGACTGGGTCCTGGAGCGGGTCCGGAACCTCCAAAGTTCGGACGGGGTGGGGATCGAAACTGACCGAGTATAACCGAAGTTTTTTTTTAAATTATTATTTTTTTTATTTTATTTTTTTTGCTGAAATCGTCTGAACCCAACGAGTTTTTTTTTATTTTTATGGGTTAATCTGAGCTGAGTGACTCCGCCCCCTGGTGGAATCTGCCTGGTACTGCAGCTCGGGGCAAATTTTACGTAAAATGTTCGCAATTAAAGCGGAATTTAGGAAAAAACAAGGAACTCCTACATAGGACGTCTTATACTGTACATACGGTTTGTTTTAAATACGTTTTAAATTAAATCGGGGTTTTTTTCGTTATTAAAACGCAGTGTTAAATTTTTTTATTTAATTTTTCCTGCTGTTTTTTTTTGTTTTGCGATGATTAAAAAATTATTACTAAATAAATCGTCTCTTTGTGTGTAAATAAATCGGCCAGCAGAGGGCGCTGCTCCCTCAGGAAACAAGCTTTTTATTATTATTATTATTATTATTATTATTCATAGCTTTTACATTAAATTAAATATTTAAAATTTGTTGGTTATTTTTTTTTTCTATGCTTTAAAATTTCCCTAAAGCCAAATTTCTTACTTTATTTATTATTTAAACCTTTAATTACACATTTTAATAAGTCATAATGTATACATTTAATATTATAATGTTTTAAATGTTTTTAAATTCACTTCATTTTTATCTTAATAAAATAATTTTATTTTTCTTTTAATTGTTTTTTTTTTCTGTTATTAAATTTATTTTTAATATTTTTACGTATTTGATTATTTTAAACCTAGCTTCTTTATGTCTAAATAAATATAAATGTAAAAAAAACCTTATTTTTATTACGATTTAAAGTATTTTTTTCCTTTTAAAAATGTTATGTTTAAAGTGGAAATGTAATTTAATAAATAGATATTATTTTGATATATAGAAACTGGGTTTAAAATAAAGAAAAAAAGTTATGAAGAAAATTTTGGTGACAGAAAAACAAAAGTCCTTAAAATAAAAATGTATTTAATTGTAATTTTTTAAAGTAAAAAAAACAATCACAGAAAGCAATTTCAATTTCTTTTTTAACTAACCCTTTTAAAAATTAATTTGTTTTATTTATTTATGTATTTACATATTTATAATTATATAGATTAAAATATAAATGTTTTATTTATTATTTTATTTTATTTTTATTAATTGTTTAACTAACCCTAACAATTAAAAAAATGTATTTATTATTTTATTTATTTATATATTTTCATATTGATATTTTATTAATAATTTTATAAACTAAAATATTAACATTTTATATTTCTGTTATTTAAAATTTTATAACTTTTAAATATATTCAATGGCGTCAAAAATAATTTATTTATTTTTAAAATTAAATACAAATTTAAATGCATTATATTTAAAATACAATTTCTTACAGTTTTAAATATTACAGTGTATTTAAATATTTGTAAATAATTTCTAATTAAGTTTTTATATCAGTGTTATATTTTTATTCATATGCTCTTTATATTTTATACGTTTTATATCTTTTTATTTTTTTTTATCTAAGCGCTTTAGCGTTTTTAGCGTTCATTCGGTGAATATTAATTAATTAATTAATTTATTGATTTAAAAGCATTACGTTCACTTTCCAAAATAATATAATTAATTAAAAATGTAAAAATTAATTATTTTTTTTTGGTCCATTAAAACAAAACAGAACAGAAACAGATGATTTTTTTTTTTCTTTGCTTTTTTATTTTTCTATAACAATAACAAAAACACAGTTGTAATAAAACACCTTTAACACACGCGCGTGCAAACGTTACGGTAACCATGGTTACAGATACGTACGTACCTTCGTAATTAAGCAGTAACGCAGAATCCAAAAACGACGGCGAGTCGAACCGTCGACCTTCTGGCCGGGTTCGGAGTGCAGGGGGTTTACGCTTTAGCGTCCGTCGCTTCGATAGTTAACGTAAAACCGGGTTACGCCCATGCTCATCTCCGATTGGTCGCCCACTGTCCTTGGCCCCGCCCCCCGGTTCCTCTGCGTCGTGGTCGGAGGCGGACGGCGTATCGGCCTCGTCCGGAGAAGAGTCTGAAGGGCGGGACTCGACGTTTAACGCCTCGCCCTCGCCTTCGCTCGCGTCCTGTTTCTCAAGCTCCGCCCCCTGGGGCTCGACCCGGGCGTGGCCGTCGGATTTCGTCGCTCTGGGCTCCAGCGCTTTGCGACTCCGTTTCCATTTCATCCTGCGGTTCTGGAACCAGATCTTCACCTGCGTAAAAAAATTATTAATTATTAATTATTTATAATATTTGTGTATGGGCTATACTGTGTCAGGAAATCAGCAACGCTTCAAAATACGATTTATTCCATTTTTACATCGTTTATTTAATTTAAATTAATTATCTATTTATTTAAAATGACAGGTAAAGTCATAAGTAAAATATTGTTTTTTATTTTCAAATCGATTATTTCAAATTTTGTTTATTTATATTTTCGTTAGTCAAGATTTGGATTTGTTTTTTTTTCATCGCCTCTGTGTTTAAATCCCTTTTTTTTTCCTTTTTTATCTTCAGTTTATACATGTTATTTAAAAACATAGATTTCAATTCTAAAAACTTTAGAAATTATGGTTTCTAAGGAATTTATTTAAAATGGCAATATAATTGAATTTTATAAATATTATTTCGATATAAAGTAAAAGGGTTTAAAATAAATAAAAAAGTCAAATATAAAGAACATTTTGGTGACTAAGAAAAACAAAAGTTGGCCTTTAAAATAAAAATGTATTTAATTTCAATATTTTAAAGATTTTAAATAAAAAAAACATAAAGTAATTTTTTTTTTCTCTTATGTACATTAATTGTTTTTTACCTTTATGTTTTGTAAAATTGTATTACTTTTAATATATTTTATACATTTTATTTAATAACATAGATAAAATATTTTTATTTTTAAAAGGTAGTTGTTTTTAGTTACTTTAAATTTGTATTTTAAAATACTTTAAATACTCACTTATTTTATTTATTAATTTAATTAAATTATTTTTTATATGGTTCTTTATTTTTTCATTATAATATTGTTTTTTTAAGTACATTTTTTAAATGATTTGAAATAGACATACGTTTATCTTTTTAATTTGCTTAAATATTTTTTTATTTGTATTTTATATTTTTTAACTTTTACATTTTCATGTTTAGATGGCTGTTTAATTATTTAATTATTTTTTCAAATAATATTTATTTTTAATTAAATGTTTTTTTATTTCATGTATATTATAGACTGTTATAATATACATTCAAATAATATATATAAATATTATAACGTAATAATATATAAATGATAATATAATTGCATCAATTATATTCTGTAATAAAAAATTTCTTTATGGTAAGATTTCTATTTTTTTATATTATTTTAAATCCCATATTTTATTTAAAATTGTATTTTTAAAGAAATTGTATTTGGTTCAAATAGATGTTTTTTTATTTATATTTAATTAATATTTTATTTTTTCCCTATTTTTAATCATATAAAAATAATTGTATATAATAAAATATTTATAAATATATAACACAAACATATAAAGTTTATATAAATATATATATTCTTTAAATATATTAATATATTTTTAAAAACCCTTTTAGTGAATTTTAAGAAAAGCCAAAACGTATTTATTTATTTATTTTAAAACGTTTGTAATAAACTGAATGGGACCCAGTACGGAACCTTGTGGGACGCCCGGTTTCTCTCGTTTGTGGCTTCTTCCCCCCCCACCTTTCTTCAGTTGCCATGGTGATGCGACAGGTCAGACCTGGGTGTTCTCACCTGGGTTTCCGTTAGCATTAGCGACGTAGCCACTTCAAAGCGTTTGGGTCGTGAGAGGTACTTGTTGAGTTTGAACTGGTTCTCGAGCTCCAGCAGCTGCTGGCTGGTGAAGGCCGTCCGCGGCCGCCGGCATTTTTCCATCAGACCTGAGGGAGGGGAGTCTGCGGGGGGAAATCAGAGTGGGGGGGTGTTAGTGGATTTATAGATTTCGGGGCGAAGGTGGGACTGAATGGGAGCAGGATCAGTACCATTTCCCTCCACTAGGGGCCCTCACTTGTATTTCTATATAATTCTATATTAATTATTAATCCTCTGTGTAATTAAGGGCCGAATTATTTCTGCATTACTTTTAATCTTTGTTATAAACACACACACACACACACACACACACACACTCACACTATTGCTATTCTTATCTGCTATTATTATTGTTTTGATTTATTATTGATTTACAGCCATTAACTTAATGAAAGTCTATGAACTCTTAAACGAGCACACACACACACACACACACACACACACATGCTGAGCTCATGTTTATAACTCTATAAGTATAAAAAAATATATATTTTTATAGTTTTATAATGACACCCAATTTTTTTAGGCTTGAACTTCCTTGGTCCTTAAATAAAATACTATTTTAATGATAAATCCCAAGGATAAATTAATAAATAAAATAAATTCAGAATGGTAAATCAGTATTTTCGCTTAAATTAAACTAGAATTACATTTCTATATATTTACGTACGAAAAAAAAAAAAAAAGTATGAATTATAAGAGACTGCGGTCCAATAATGATAAAAATAGGCAAATTAATAAATAATAACAACACAAATAATGTATAAGGATATATAAAACAGTATGAACAAACACTTAATAATAATAATAATAATAATAATAATAATAATAAATGTGTAAAAAAATAAATAAATAATCAACATAACTTGATAATAATAAAAAAAAATAATAACAAACAGTAAAACTAGTAAATATGATGGCAATTATATATAAATAATAAATATATAATAATAAATAATTAATAATAAATATAAATAATAATAATAAATATCAGAAATAATAAAAACTACGCAGAAATATAATAATAGCAATAAATACAGAAAATAAATTTAACATAAGCTCTAAATGAAAGTGTTACTAATTATAATAATAATAATGATCAGTAAAAATATGTACACCTAAAATAAATAAATAAATAAATAAAGCACATTTTTGTGATCTTGGTTATGAAGGTAAATGAATTAAAAATAGTAATGTAATGTAATTAAAAATACGTTAGATCAACTTTAAATAATGAAGTACTAATTAGGAACTGACCGGCACTGTAGGGATGGATCCGGGGCAGCAGGAGACCGGCCCGTATCCACTGATCGTACCCGGGGTTCAGCTGGGGGAGTCCGGGGTAATGCAGCGGCTGCAGTCCGGTGATCAGCGGAACTCCCGCGTAAACTCCGGCGTAGAAAGCTGGAGAAGGCTGTGGAGGAGGAGGAGGAGGAGCAGAGAGAGGAGCTCTGTCTTCCCCCAGGAGAGCCTCGATCCTGAAATCCTTTGGTTTCTCCATTAAAAAATCGAATTTGGATATTTAATTATTTAAATCAAATTCAGAGTGAACATCTCTGGATCCTCGTCTCACGGACCCCCCACTGCTGGTCTGAAATCAGTTAAACATAACGAGATGTTCCTCAGGGCTCCTCAGCTCCAGGTTCTGACTGATAGAAGAAGTGTCTAAGAGCCACATCGAACACCAAGCTCTGATTGGATAAGGCCCACAGGCCAGTTACTAATTAACCAATCACACGCTCCTCTCTCACCTTCAGGGTCAGATTTTACAGGTTATATTTAGTCTGTAGCTACTTTACACCAACATTTACCTCAAATATGTTTAAAAATTAGCATTAAAACACAAAACAAAGCTAATCAGAAACCTACAACATAGCTGTTACCGAGGAGGAAAAAGTCCAGCGTTAACAAAAACAATACTAAATTATCGGGAACATCAACATTTACCTCAGATATGCTCATAAATTAGCATTAAAACACTTAAATTTAAAAACAAAGCCAATAAATTACAAAACATTGCTGTTATGGACAACGTGATAGTCCAGTGTTAACAAAAATAAGTCACAATTATCAGGAACACCAACATTTACCTCAGATATGTTCATAAATTAGCATGAAAACACTCAGATTTGAAAACAAAGCCAATAAATTACAGAACATTGCTGTTAAGGACAAGGTGATAGTCCAGCGTTAACAAAAACAACACAAAATTATCAGGAACAACAATATTTACCTCAGATATGATTATAAATTAGCATAAAAATACTTAGTTTGGCTAATTTTGCACTGTAATGACAGTTAGCATCAAATTAATTGAAAACAAAGCTCTTATGGACAACGTGATAGTCCAGTGTTAACAAAAATAAGACAAGATGATTAGAAACACCAACATTTACCTCGGATAAATTAATAAATTAGCATAAAAACACGTAACAACCTAGAACATAGCTGTTATCAAGGTTGAGAAAGTCTAGTGTTAACAAAAACAATACTAAATTATCTGGAACATCCACATTTACCTCAGATATGTTCATAAATTAGCATGAAAACACTCCGTTCGGCTAATATTGCACTGTAATCACACTAAGCATCAAATGAATTGACAACAAAGCTCTAATGGACAACAAGAAAGTCAAGTGTTAATGGAAATAAGACTAAATGATCAGAAACACCAATATTTACCTCAGATATGATTATAAATTAGCATAAAAATACTTTGTTTGGCTAATATTGCACTGTTATGACAGTTAGCATCAAATAAATTGAAAACAAAGCTCTTATGGACAACGTGATAGTCCAGTGTTAACAAAAATAAGACAAGATGATCAGAAACACCAAGATTTACCTCCGATAAATTCATACATTAGCATAAAAACACAAAACAAAGCTAATAACAACCTAGAACATAGCTGTTACCGAGGTTGAGAAAGTCTAGCATTAACAAAAACAACACAAAATTATCTGGAACATCCACATTTACCTCAGATATGTTCATAAATTAGCATGAAAACACTCAGATTTGAAAACAAAGCCAATAAATTACGAAACATTGCTGTTAAGGACAACGTGATTGTCCAGTGTTAAGAAAAACAATACAGAATTATCCGGAACATCCACATTTACCTCAGATATGTTCATAAATTAGCATAAAAGCACTCCGTTTGGCTAATATGACACTGTAATCACACTTAGCCAAACAAAACCAATGAATAAACAGAGAACATAGCTGTTATGGATGATAATGAAGTCTACTGTTTACTAAAACAACATAAAAATGATCAGGAACATTATCATTTACCTCAGATATGTTTCTAAATTAGCATGAAAACACTTAGTTTGGCTAATATTGAACTGTAATCACACTTAGCATCAAGTGCAAGGCTAATTTGATCCCACTTAACATCTACTACTGGCATGTTATACATTTAATTAACATGTCTTTGCGTCCAAAAGGACATGGCAGCTAAAGCTAATCGTGGGACTGTAAGGTGAAAGTAATTAGACCTCGTTCAGAGCGATAAAAGTCATAACGTCTACTCGTGCTGACAAACAATGAGGCTGTTCTGTGAAGATCGTAAAGTGTATCGCTCGTTAAACGCTCATAAAGGCCAACAAAAAAAAACGTAATGGTTACCTGCATGAAAAAAAACCCAAAGAAAGTCCTTCTACCTGCTGAGGACCACGGTGGTCCAGAACCTAACCAAGTGCTAATGCGTTTTGTTGTAATATTTTACATTTCAAATGAGGTGCAAACATGTAATGAACCTCCGAGATGTTTTGGAGACGTTATGAGATATAATGGAAATGTAACTGAAATGTTACTGAGTCGTTATGGAGACGTTGATGGTGTGGATATGTTATTAGGACATTACGTTATGAGGCATGGAGACGTGATGAGACGTTACTGAGATGTTATTGATTTGTTATGGATATTTTGTTGGGAGTTTACTTAGGTATGGAGACGTGATGAGACGTTACTGAGATGTTACTGATTTGTTATGGATAGGTCACTGAGATGTTATGGATATGTCATCAGGGCATTACTGAGACGTTGTTGGGACGTTACTGAGATGTTATGGATATGTCGTCGGGACATTACTGAGACGTTATTGGGACGTTACTGAGATGTTATGGATATGTTACTGAGATGTTATGGATATGTTACTGAGATGTTACGTATATGTTGTTAAGACATTACTGAGGTATGTAATGAGACCTTACTGAGACATTACTAAGACATTACTATGATGTTACTGAAATTTTATCGATATGTTACTGAGATATTATATATATGTTGTTAAGACATTGAGACGTTACTGAGATATTACTAAGATGTCACTGAGACGTCACTGAGACGTTAGTGAGATGTTACTGAGATGTTATGGATATGTTGTTGAGACATTTAGACATAACTGAGACGTTACTAAGACATTACTAAGACGTTAGTGACATTTTATGGATATGTTGTTAAGACATTGAGACGCCACTGAGACGTTACTAAGACGGTACTGAGATGTTATGGATATGTTGTTAAGACATTGAGACGGTACTGAGATATTACTAAGAAGTTACTGACATTTTATGGATATGTTGTTAAGACATTGAGACATTACTAAGATGTTATGGATATGTTGTTAAGACATTGAGACATTACTGAGACATTACTGAGACGTTACTGGGATGTTATGGACATTACTGAGACATTACTGAGACGTTACTGGGATGTTATGGACATTACTGAGACGTTACTGAGATGTTATGGATATGTTGTTAAGACATTGAGACATTACTAAGATGTTATGGATATGTTGTTAAGACATTGAGACATTACTAAGATTTTATGGATATGTTGTTAAGACATTGAGACATTACTGAGACATTACTGAGATGTTATGGATATGTTGTTAAGACATTATTAGATGATATTACTGAGGCGTTGCGTAGCCATCATGGACACGCTGTGGAGATGTTACTAAGGATTTATGGGGATGTTGTGCAGATGCGGTTGTCATAACAAACCTGCCCAACATCGTAAAAAAGCAGATAATAAATCAATAAATAAATTGTTCCTGAATAATTGATCATCGTTCAAAGCCTAAGTGATAAATTTGACTGAATGTTCTCCAGAGGTGTTGGCACCCAGATAAAATGCCAATATCTCTGGAGTTTGTAGTTATTTATCAGCTTCGTTTGTCTTCCAATACCAACAGCACGCGATGCTAAGTGTGATTACAGTGTCATATTAGCCTAACAGAGCATTTTCATGCTAAGTTATGAACATATCTGAGGTAAATATTATTGTTCCTGATCATTTTGTGTCGTCTCTATTAAAACTGGACTTCCTCGTTGTCCATTAACTTGATGCTGCTAAGTGTGATAACAGTGCAATGATTAAGTATTTTATGCTAAGTTATGAACATATCTGAGGTAAATATTAATGTTCCTGATCATTTTGTTCTATTTCCATTGATACTGGACTTTCTCGTTGTCCGTAAAAGCAATTAATTTGATGCTGCTAAGTGTGATATCAGTGCAATATTAGCCAAATAAAGTGTTTTAATGCTAATTAATAAACATATCTGAGGTAAATGTTGGTGTTCCTGATAATTTAGTCCTAATCCCATTGATACTGGACTTCCTAGTTGTCCATACGAGCATTGTTGTCCAATAATTTAATGCTGCTAAGTGTGATATTAGTGCAATATTAGCCAAATTAAGTGTTATAATGCTAATTAATGAACATATCTGAGGTAAATATTGGTGTTCCTGATCCTTTTGTTCTATTTCTATTGAAACTGTCCTTCTTGTTGTCCTTAAAAGCAATTAATTTGATGCTGCTAAGTGTGATATCAGTGTAATATTAGCCAAATTAATTGTTATAATGCTAATTAATGAACATATCTGAGGTAAATGTTGGTGTTCCTGATCATTTTGTGTCGTCTCTACTAACACTGGACTTCCTAGTTGTCCATACGAGCATTGTTGTCCAATAATTTAATGCTGCGAAGTGGGATATTAGTGCAATAGTAGCCAAAGTCAGTGTTTTATTGCTAA
>JAUZSU010190325.1:0-12111 GCA_034780255.1 Parotocinclus maculicauda
CTGGATCTGATGCTGGATCTGATGCTGGACCTGGTGCAGGATCTGGTGCTGGATCTGATGCTGGACCTGGTGCTGGACCTGGTGCTGGACCTGGTGCTGGATCTGGTGCTGGATCTGATGCTGGACCTGGTGCTGGACCAGCAAACCTTTTAAAGAACTGATGACCAGTTTAGCACCAAACCATTACATAGAGAAATGTGAGCGTCTCCTCTCCTCGCAGATGGAAAAAGGAAAGGTATCAAGCCTACGAAATCCTGTCTTAATTAATAATTTAAGTTAACATAAACCAGGCTTTAAAATTAAACATGTCAAGTAGAATCACAAAAGCCAAAAGTAAGGCCAGTTTTACAGATGTAGAGAAAATAATCAAACATCTCAGAGATCACTAAATGAGAAGCATGTCAGATAATTACAACACAATTTTATTAGATACAGTCTGGCAGTTTTGTTCACACCCCTCCAGATGATCCACCAGCCTTCATTCTAAGGTCTCACACTTACACTTGGTGGTTTCACGTTAAGACACGTTACAAAATGCCAAATCCGATTTGAATCTGATTGTTTAAACCACTTGAGCTGCACTCAAGTTATACACTGCTTACAAAAAATCAGGGATATTTCATTATCGGATCATTTATTTTGAACTAAGGCTTTTTTAATTACTTGTTTCTCTGATGTTCCTACTTAAGAATCTACTGAGGAGGAAGGAAAAAAATTAAAATAATTCTTATTTTTCAGCACTTTTCAATTTCTCGAGGACTATGTGGAATCAATACAAGGAAGGAGGAAGAAATACAATTTTGTTATTTAAATGTATTTATCTACAATTAAATTAAAGTAAATCCGGGAAAAAATTTAATGTACAGAACAATACCGTTGGCTCTCCACCGGAGGGCGGAAAAAGCTAAAAAATATATATATATATTTTTTATTTCAACCATTGGTGCTGTGGCGGATCCGCGAAATACCAAAAAATACATATATATTTTTTTGGATTTTTTAAATATGATTGTCAGTGGATCTGCGAAACAAGCAATAAAAAAAGTCTGGCCTAACCCATAATTTTTGAGAGCTGTATATTTTAAGCGTAAATCTATCCTTTACTCCATCACTGCTAAACCCTGCCTAATATTTCATGAGAGCACGCGTCAATATTAGAGGGCAGGCATGGCTAATGAAAACAAGAAACGTTTCCATGTTTAGCTAATTCCTACAGACACACCTCAGGTCTGTTTAAATCATTTTTTAATCTGGCTGGACATGGATTTGACTATGAAGTGTAAAAGGCTGGGGTTAAAATCTCCTCCAGATACACTCCCAGTGTAAACTGGGTCTCAGTCCTAGTTCCCAGTCGCTACTTCACAGGTTTCTATTTATTGTGAGAATTATTGGAAGCGTAACGCTGTGTTTCCGTTGCAATTGCGCAAACTGCCACTAGATGTCGGGATAACACAACAAAACGTGCTCTCGCTGAATGCGCTTTATCCTGAGTGTCTGCAGGCGTGTACGTAGCTTTAAATTCCTCTAAACCACAAACTTCATCACTTCATATTGTAAACTTCATGCATCCTTGAAAAAAACACAACCAAATCGACCCCAATCATGGATTTCAGCCCCTCATGGAGCTCCCCAGACCCAAATACGATAATAATAATCCCTCCAGTGGTTTGTGGGGCAGCCCTGGGGTCTCCTGGGGCCATTTCATATCTGCCTAATTCAGTCCACAGGGGACATAACTGGTATTACAGAGTGCAAGACTGGAACCATCCCGAGACGAATTAAAATGAATTGGCGCAGGTCTTTTGAATGAAGGAGGAAACTGGAACCACAGGCAGCACTAAACACAGAATCAACAAAGATCCCAGGACTTTCTGATGCACCATTTAATTCAGTCGCCAAACTGGTAATTAACATAAGATAAATAAAGATTCAAAGATTGGAACTCGCTGCAGAAAACATTAAAACTCAATCATTTTATTTCTAAGTCAGCTTTTAAGAAATCTATTACAGATTTATTGAACGATTAATGTTGTTGTCACATTGTCTGATGTCTTTCTCCATGTCTCTCTGTTTTTCTTTCTTTTTACCTCTTACCAGGCTGCCATTGTTAATAAGAAATTGTTCTTAATGACTTGCCTGTATAAATAAAGAATTTATTATTGTTGATTATTGTACCCAAACATTTCAAATACTGGATTAGTCATATAAAATAATTTAATATTCACAACTCTGTCAGTTGCTTGAATCTAAAATGTCATTCTGCTTGTATTTCTTGTATTAATGTCCGCACTATGTGGCCTATGTAATGCTAATACTGTGAATGGAAAACTCTTTATGCCTTTCTCACAGACTTTTACTCTGCAATGTGTGTAGCCCCCAAACCAAGAACTAGCTAAATAAAAGCAACCACACTCAACATAGGGATATAAATAGAAACTCTAAAGGAATGGATAATTTTATAGGGGTTTTCTCGTTATGGTTTACAACCTCAGTGGTTTACAAGCACACAGTGTATTGCAACAGGTAATATTTATTGTCTGTGACAGTATGCAATTATAAGCTCATTTAATATTTATACTGCAATTCAAAAGCTATTTTTATATAATATAACCGCAGGCGCAACAATTATGAGCGCATGACTTCTGATCTGTTACAACTGAAGTCACATTGCTATTGGATATAAATCTGATATTAGTACCACATCCAGTCATAATCAAAAGTTTGTTCATCCCTTTTGTTGTTTCCTAAGTAAAAGGCAATCACAATCTCTGCGGGAAACAATACAAAATATTATATATTTTTTTGTAAATGTTAAAGAACTTAGCCAATTACTGTATAACTTCAGAAAGCACACCCAAACTTGTAACTTGCACATACCATAATTTATGTTTTTATAAAAGTCATTTGTCAATTAAAACTAAAAGACAATTAAAAGTGAGAGACACAGCAGTAATTCAGAGCTGCAGAAAAACACTTGTCTTCTTTGTTAACACTAAGAACATTACAATATTAGGTCAGTTCAATGAATGGAATTTCTGTTAGTAAGGAGAACATTATACTTTTGGACAGCTACTAACCTGATTTGTTGGATGTTGGATATTGGGCTTTGGAGGGATCCTCCTGAGACCCCGTGTTCTCATATGATTACATTTCATTTTGGGTTTTGATATACAGTGGTCCCTCGGTACCCAATGGTAATTTGTTGAGGCACGTTAAGCACCAAAAATAATGAGTACAGAGTACCCCCCTAATGAATAATGTAAATTAAATGAATCTGTTCCAGACCGAAACATGCATTGTATAAAGAATTATATGCATAAATGGTGTTATAAACTCAAACAACACATACATATAGATAAAGTTCTATAGACAATATTTTTTATTAAATAAAACTTTAACTCCACTTACCACACACTACTCTCATATTTCGCTATTATTTCTTTTTATATGATACCACGGTTATAACTGTATTCGTTTTTTGGTTGGCTTTTATCAATAATCTTCTTAGGTTCCATAGTGACTTATTTGCTCTAAGCATGATTTGCTTTTAGCATAAGCAATTGTTTCCCATGGCAAGGGCATATAAGTCACATGCCTCAACTCATATCAAGTTATATATAGCAAGTGCACCATGTGGCTACAAACAATGAGTGCTGAGACAATGTTTTCTCATGAAAATGCACTGAGAATCGAATTGAACATATTATTTGGCAGTGGAATGCGCAGGTATGACTGCACCTTATACTGTACTTCATTCTACTTAACCTAAACCTGATGTCTTTATTTCTCAACTCAAAGAATGGCAACGATACGAAGTGGTAAATGTTTTACTGTCCAAACGTTTATTAAAATGTTTTGCAGTCCTGAAATGCAGGATTGGATGTTTATTAACAAATGAAAAGAATTTGACCAGACAAAACAAAACTTAGGTTCATAGTTGTCTGCAATTAAATAAAAGTCTTTATTATGGTTTCATATCCCAGCTACCATTTCTATTGAAAATTCTAGCGCATGTGATTGTTTCTTAATTACAGGACTATGTGCAAACACACAGCATTTTTGAACCATTTCAATCTGGTTTTCATTCCAAACATAGTACTGGAACGGCCCTTTTATTTACCAAATCACTAAATGACTGGTTGCGTGCATCTGATGAAGGACTGGGCTCTCTGGTCCTCCTTCTTGATCACACGATGGCCTTCGGTACAGTTAACCAGGACATTTCTATACATCGT
This sequence comes from Parotocinclus maculicauda, assembly GCA_034780255.1. NCBI lineage: Eukaryota > Metazoa > Chordata > Actinopteri > Siluriformes > Loricariidae > Parotocinclus > Parotocinclus maculicauda. The sequence goes on from JAUZSU010190325.1 coordinate 4,236, forward strand.
CTAGCCTGTATTAGTCTTTATTGTACTGTGCTGGCATGGTTTAAATCATACATCCCTGACTGACATATTGGCATGCACCAGTCTGAGTCTGCACCGGTGTGTCATGGTGTTTTTAAGGAATCAATTCTTGGACTTTCGCTTCTCACTGTTTACATAATGCAGATTCGTGATTTACTCCAAAGACATACTATTGCATTTCATTGTTATGCTGATGACACTTGGTACCTTCATTTTGACTCTCACATTCCAAGCTAGACTACTGTATTTCTCTTCTGTATTGTCTTCCTGGTACTTCACTCCATCCTCCACAGCGATTTCAGAATTCTGCTGCTAGACCTTTGAAGCATTGTAATAAATACACTCATATCACCTTAATTTTACATGATCTTCATTGGCTACCAGTAGTTGACAGAATTAAATATAAAATATTACTGCTAGCCTTTTAAGCTCTTCATGGTCTGGACTGTGCACACCTTTCTCAACTGTTGTCTTCTTAATCTCCTCCTCATTTGTTATACTCTTCTAACCTTCTAACTCTGGTCTTCTGTATGTTCCCCAATTTAAACAATCTTCCATGGGTGGTAGGGCATTTTCTATTGTGGCTCCTTCCTTCTAAAGTTCAAAAACCCAGTTCTATCTGCTCCTATTCTTCTCTCCCTCTTTTCAAATGTCTAAAAACTCTGTTTTTTATTAGGTTGTTAAACACTTTGTGTTTGTTAAAGACACTATATAAATATGAGTATGTTGTTGGTGTAAAAGTCAAAGTAAATGTAGGAAGCACAGAAATCTGTTTTCATTCTATGTCTTTTCCATACTTTCCCAGTTTTTTTCTGATTCAGAAATTATGGTCATCATGTCAGGATCACGATCATTACACACAATTTTTGACAATAAAATGTCTATTCTTTCTCGGCCATCAAGTCTTAAACACTGGCTTAAATGACATGACTTAAACAAGTGTTACCTTCTAATAATTTGCTACAGAAATCATAGGCTGTTGCCATAAATGATGGTAATGTTCAAAACTATGAAATTGTTGTATAAATATGAACAGAAATAACACATTATGTGTATTTTGAAGTTGTTTTTAAAAATACACTGTGATTTTTTAATGAATGTATCACTTTCTATCATTTTATTGATGCAGAGAAATTTGAAAGACTGCTTTGGGGTCAAGGCCAAAGTAGCAAAGTACTGAGGTACACAAATTGATTTTTTTATACCTAAGCTATTTATTTTTGCAAAATAAAAATTTAATAATGTAAAATATTGTAAACCATAACATAAAGGTATTACCTTAGGATGTAAAAGTTTCCCTCATTAAAGAATCACCCATATTAAGTGTACTATGTTCAATTAATGACAGCTACAGTATGTGGCCATCCGTGATCATTCCATATGCACTTTTTACATATTCATACAGCTATTTTACCATTACACAAAAATAGATATACATAATTAAAGTCCTAATTTTGCACTGTGCATTGTTGTTAGAAGGGAAATAAAACAATAACCATTTTTTTTTTTGGTTCCAAGAAGATGATGGAACTGAATAAAGATGAGTCAGAGGACTTAAATTCGCTGAGTCTCATACAGTTACGGCAGCGTTCTTCAGAAATTCAACTGAATCTCTCAGTCTCAGAAAAGAGACACAACAAGACAGGAAAATAATAAAAACAGGCTTCCAGCAACTCAGCAGAATCAAACTGAAATGTGTGAGAAAAGCAGAAGAACACTTTACAGACCCCCATCCACATAGCACATACAAGCTGGAGAGAGAAAGCTCTTTCAGACTTTAATTAGGGTAAATCTATTTTAAGCAAAAAAAACCATAAAAATAATATGTTGTATTCAAATTTCACGCACCCCAATATTTATTACACAGTGCAATCACAATGAGTTTTTACTGCTTGCTGAGACAGGATATAAAGTGAACCATAACTCTCTTTTTCAGCTTGACGTACAAATTTTGAGTTGTGTTTCAATTGGCACCATGGTGTTAATGTCCACAAACAAAGTGGACACTTAAAATTGTGTGAATTGAATGATAACACCACAACCCAGTTATAGTTTCTAGCTAAGGAAATTCTTATAGGAATAATGACACAAACAAAACAAATCACAAAACAAATCACCCACAAACCTTAACATTGGAAATTGTCAGTTTATGTATAAACATTAATATTTTTAATTTAATCCAAATATAATTTTTTTTCAACCACAGAACCCACTTCCAGTCAAATGTCCAGTACCAAATCCAAGACATATATACCTATATATATATTAGGGCTGTACCGATCCGATATTCGGTATCGGTATTGGCCCGATATGTAGCAAAATCACTGGGGGAAAACAGTTTAATCCGATATCTTTCCTATAATGTATATGCTTTACTATAATTTGGATGTCACGCCAGAAACAGAGATGTCTGACGAGAGTTTAGAGGGATAAAAAGTTGCCTCTATGTCCAGTTAAACGTAAAACAACACCCCCTCCACCACGCATAAACATTTTGTTTATTAGAATGAATCTAATAGCTTTTCATGTTTTCATTAATATTGTTCCACTATTCAGCTAAGATAGGGTGAGATACGTCCAGCCTTGAGCATGCGCAGTTCAGAAATAAACTTGGCTTGACTAAATGGTTTCGACTAAGATATACATGTGTGTCTTGTTTCTTCTCTAATTACACAGGTAGTTAAATAGTTTTGACACACTTAAGTTTATAAATACATCTGTAGGATTAATTAAAGATGTATTTCATTCAGTTTTTGTAATGTTCAGTAATGTTTTGTTGTGTTACTAACGGCGTTGTAATTAATTAAATAAGAAAGAGCCTCTATACTCGCTCGTAATTGCAGTGTCTACACTGTAAATGGCAAATCAGTAATTGGTAAAACGACTGTATGTGGTCATGCTTTGCTACAGAGCAGTTTTGAGTTAGTGTGAAACTACATGGGAGGGGTGTCCTCTGGGGTATATCCACGCATAAACAATTTATGATTATGACCCTTATATACTATACTATTGAAGTTTACACTGGCTCATTGTTGATAAGTGGTAACTTGTAATACTGAACTGAAGTATGGGTGTTCTTTATGGAGTAATAAATGTTTTGTAAAGGAAACATAACTCTGAAACTGACATAAAAAGAGAAAAAAATGTGCTGGCTTCGACTAAGACATACATGTGTCTTGTTTCTTTTCTAATCCACAGAACCACAGCGTTATCTAGCCTATGTTCACTTGCTGTCAACCCAGATTTCCCCTAGGTCGGGCGCCGACAACATGAGCAATAGCTGGACCTCGAGTTAAAACTGTTAGCTAGCACTGTGGTCATCATGTCAGCTGTGTGGAGTTATTTTAAACAGTTAAAACGCAACGCCAGTGTTTCAAGAGGTGGTAGCAGCATATCGGTCTGATATCGGTATTGGCAGATATTCACGTTTGCAGTATCAGTATCAGGCATAAAATGGTATAGTAATGATATCCAGCCAGTTTGAATATATATATATATATCTCCCTGTTTGACATGGTCAGGTTTGAGCAGAAAAAAAAGGTTAACCTGCTATTCACTTCCCTCCATCAGACATGGCCGGTCATGTATCAGAACTGTCTCAGAGTTCCCAGAGTGCCTGATCCAAAAATACTGTAATTGTCTGTAAAAGCTTTTTTTTTAATAACACTCAGTCCTTCCTTCGAACTCTCTCAACACAAATACCTTTATAATCCCTTTCCCTCAGTCAGTTTAATGCTCTCTCTCCTTTCACTCTCTTGCACAGATTGCATTAGTCTACATTCACCAGTAGAAAGTGGGTCATAGCATCTGGCCACAAAATACTGACTTGTGTTGCTCTGACTTAATTTTAACGCTTGCTTGCTTTGTTCTTTAGGCTGCTTCCCTTCCAGTTGTAATGTACTTCTGTCTTATGAGAAAAAAGGAATTTACTACAGGACTGACACACATGCATCCTGACATAACCTTGAGTCTGACTACTGAACCATTCAGCAGATTTTTAAAATAAATGCGTCAACATGTCCTGAAAAAAAAACAATGTCTTGAGGTTTAGTACATCAATTCTCCTTTGAGCTACTAAGTCAGTATTGTAAAATATGTTATGTCAAATTAAATGTTTACTAAACGTGAGTAAAACTGCTTCACCTTTTTTGTGGACTTTTTTTGGTGGTTGTGAATAAGATTCTGGTGCGTGACATATGAACCAAGCTCAGGTTCTCCAGGTAGACAATCACGACACCAGAACAGACAGTATATTTCCTCATGACATCCTTCTCTACCTAGCAATTACACTAAACCACATATTTCACTCCACTGACAGTGTGTGTTTGTCAGTTTGGCATCCTTTGGAGGCTTTACAGAACAGATCTAAGTAAGAGGCAAGCAGATAGAAGGTCACTCATCACTTCCATGTTTCTGTAAAGGGGCAATCTAGAGTCAATAAGTAAGATACTGTGGCAAAGTGACAGTTTTATTTCCTACTTTATGGCACCAAGGTTACATAAGACGTAAAGCCCATTAGCTAAAATGCAACACAAAATGCATTAAGTATTGTATCCTTAATTTTAGTCCCAGTTGGCTTCGTTGCAATATATACTGCTCACAAAAACTAAAATAATTTAATATCCCCTATTTTTTATGAGCAGTGTAATCAGAAAAAAGGGAAAAACACTACATTGTGAAGTTACAAATGCAAAAACAAACCTTAGGTTACCCATACCCCATGTACCCAAGTAATGTTGACATCTCTGGGCTCAGACACATCTGGAGAGGACCATCACACAGTGAAAGTACAGTATATACTGTGGTCAGACGAATCAGTATGCAAGATCCTATCCTGACTATTATCAGTAACAAGTCCACAAGCCAGGGTCTCTCATGGTATGGGCTTGTGTCAGTGCCCTTGGCAAAGATAATTCACACTTCTGTGATTGCACCATTAATACAGGAAGAATTCAGAGCACCATATGCTGCCTCTATAATGCCATCTTTGTCTGGCGTGTCCACGTTTCAACAAGATAATGCAAAATTACATGCTGCACACATTACAAAGGCATTACGAAGGTATGCTTGTTGAACTGGCCTGCCTTTAGTCCTGACCTGTTTCTAATAGAGAATGTGTGGGCACTTTTGAAATGTGATGATGACCCCATAATGTTGCACACCTTAAGTCATGTTTGAAAAAAAAATGAGACAAAAATAACATCTAAAACTCTAAATCGCTCGATATTCTCTGAAACAAAATGTCTTTTAAGTGCTGCGAAAAAGAATGGCAACAATACAAAGTGGTAAATCCTTTACTTTTCCAACTTTTGGGGGGTTTACCGATGTACATAGCTGGTTATGTTGATACAAGTGCATTGAAAGAGGCTATGGTAAATGGCAATAAAAAATATGGCATGATTGGACAAGGAACATTAACGAGTTGTTAAACACCTCAGTGTCACTGTAAGGCAAAAAACATTCCACCAACCAAAAATGTCCATCCACCAGCAACCTGTAGGCAGCATCCTGAGAGTACTGATGAACAAGAGATGAACTACTGTATCTGACTTAACATCTACAAGGTAAAACAATAAGGTACATGATATACTGGACAGTGAGTGAACACAGTGCAAGAGTCTTATTTTGTTTTGACAGCGTTACGCTCTTTTGATTGCTTTACAAATGGACATGTACAGTAAGTACAGTAATGAAAAATACTATGTTTATTTCAATTAATTAATGAGACACCTTAAACACGATAACTACAAACTGAATCCTGATGCACAGACTTACAAACAGCCACACAATAAAAAATATTGCATTGAGGTTGCATGCTGCCAAATAAATAACCATTACCTGCAAGACAATTCAGAAACACCAGTATGCCAATTTTAAATTGCTGTGCTGCTAGTTGCACCTTTACCTCCCCTGAACTTTGAAACCATTTGGCAGCCACTAATATGATTGAAGATGGAAAAATGCCACTCGTATAAACTGCTAAACCCTGCTTCTCATGCACAAATACCCACTCAACTGCTACACCGTGAAAGAAATACGCAGGCCATATGGCATTTCAGTGAACAAAATCAAATCCTTCCGCCTTCTCTTCTGAACTACAATAAATCTGCTTTATTACACAAGGCTGAGGCCTTGCAGTTCTGCAACAAGGTCTCTATGAGGACACATTGTCAGTCACTTAAATACACAGTGGGGACCAAACATCTGAGACCATACGATGAAAATGCATTTTACATTTGTTTTAGAAAGAATATAATGTTTGGAATTAGAAATCATATAATCAGCTTAACAATTTGAGTAAAAAGTTAAAGTGCTCCCATAAGTGCTCAGTGGGATTTTAATCAGGTAAGACACAACGACAATCTTTAATCTTCTTTGGTCATCAGATAGTTCTCTAAAAAGTATGCAGTGTGTTTCCTTCTCCACATTTACATTTACAGTATTTAGCAGATGCCCTTATCCAGAGTGACTTACAAGTCACAATTCAAGCAATGGTGGTTTAAGGGCCTTGCTAAGGACCCAACTGTGGCACCTTGGCAAAGGTGGGATTTGAACCCTGGGCCATCAGGGTCCAGTACCTTAACTGATAGGCTACCGCAGTAGCATTTTTAATAGTGGTTTTAGACTTTTGGCCCCCACTGATAAGTCCCTCACTGAGTATCGGAAAGCTTTAAAAAGAAAAGCTCCTCCGAGTTTAAGCAACAGACATTGACGACTGACAGTGTGTGTCTTAAACTTAAATTAATTCATTGTGGACCCCTGAATTAAAGGCAATGATTCGTGTGTTCTTCAGATTTTGTTCAAACTGACACAGGTTAAATCATAAAATCTGTGGTTTTATCACTGTCAAACCCCAAACTTAACTCATGCACTAGTTATAACAGAAAATTGAATCCTGACTTTGATATGACTGTTCTGTCGAAACTGAAAAATGTTCCCATTTAGCTTACAACATCAAAGAATCTGGATGTGCATCATGACACCCAAAACACCAAAAAAAGAGCAGAAATATCAATTTTTCATTATCAGATACAGACAACTGCTCTTACCAGCGTACAGCAACAGACTCGAGCTGATCCAATACAGATATCCAAAATGATTAAAGAATGATGAATTCTAATAGATAAAGCTGCTTTTTTGCCAGTTTGATTCACTTTTCTATAAAGACTTTCCCATTGGATGCACTGTGTGCTGCATTGAGATGCACTGATTGAGAGTGATTGCTTCTCCGCAGCACTGGGGGGCAATATAGACACTCCACTACAGGCATGCTCCTGGAAGTCAATGTACAGCAATAAGAAGAGCTATATGGTGTCATAACTCCAAAGTAACTATCACTTAGTGGGGTCATTTTCAAAATGATTAAGACATAATAGATTTTAATAGCTAAAGCTGGTTTGAGGCCAGCCTAATCCTAAGTGTTTCCTTTTTGCTTCGTGTAGTGCTGCACAGATGTCAGAGGGAAGGTTTTAAAACAGACTGTAGGGGTTTTAAAGTAGACCCTACTTTTAAAAACAAATTATCAATGCCATAAACTGCATGGATATAATAAAAATGGCATTGTCTATTAATATATGGATTGCACGGAGTATGGATTATGAATTATGATAGATCTTAATTTTTAAGACAAAATCTTACTTGACGTCACTCTCTTTGACATGTCCAGCCAGCTCTTCAATAAATTTCTCCCCCTTCATCCAGTAGATTATAGGTCTGGACTCTCCACTATAACCGAAGAACGCCTTGCAGTCCAAGCTAAGGGGCATTCCTGCAGAAAATAGGGGCAAGGTTACATCACAATGTGAACATTTAACCCACTCAGTTTACTCAGTTGGTATTTAAAGGCTAGTGTGTTGTT
>JAUZSU010190336.1:0-12111 GCA_034780255.1 Parotocinclus maculicauda
CTGGCCGTCGCCAACTGTACCTACATGTAATACCCAGAAAGCAGTGCTGGAACCCGTACCTGGATCCCTGTTGCGGTGGGTTAGTATGTTTGATGATTGCCCCACCCAAGAATCCTAATGTAACCTTTCTCAACCTCAGTGTCCTTCAGGTTTTCCTTGTGAGGGCAGTGGTGATCCCACTCACAAAACAATTCTATTTTGTCCTGGTTACAGATGATGTTGAAAAAGCTGGAACCTAACCCAGAATTTACAGAATGAAGGATTATATGCACCCTTGACAACACCACATGACTCTCGTGTTGCAAGCCACATCTAGTATTTGAACCCTGGCCCTAAGGAATTGCCAATACCAGCAGTTAGCTCCAACCACTGACCCAACAGAGCTGCTAACACAAGCTGATTGTTTAATAAAACATTTTATGGTACAAAGTGCAATACAACATAAACACTTTCATTAATTTTCACATGCTCTATTTTAAGGGGATAGTTTGTGAAAGCTGACTGCAGCTTATTTTAAGATGTACAGCAGGATAATAATTGAAATAGTTTCTTCTTTTAAGTTGGAAATACTACAACACAATTTTTGTTGAAATTGGAATTATAAGCAAGACTACAAAAATCAGGCATTACAGTGCTACACTTCACATTGCAGGACTTACAGTAGTTAAACAGGTAGCACGTACAAAAATAAAATAACTGGAGAAATCCCAAAACAGCATAACAAAAATATCATTAAATTTAGAATTGGGATACATTCTGACAAATCCAATGAATTTATTGTAAATTGAGGGGTGTAATATATACTGTATATATCATAGTACAGTCTATCTTAAAAATGTCTAAACTAGACCACTAGTTTTTCCTTCACTACATTTTCCGGCGCTTATCACTCCCAACAAGTTACTCCCTACATCAAGAAGATTACTGTATCGCATAGCATGCCTTAAACATACTTAAATCACTTACATTTAACTACAGTTGGGCAAAGTGATTAACAAAAAGGTTATTTCATAATAACATATCTTATGTAATTTATTGAATAATGTTTGTCTGTTAATTTTTCTTCTTTTAAGTTGCTATCGGCATCAGTGGCCATCTAGCACACAAGGTTATATCCATACACAAGTTCATCTCCAGACTATATGTATATATACCCACACACAAGCCAATGCCAATTTAGAGTAATCAATTAACCTAACATATATATCTTTGGTCTGTGGGAGAAAACCGGAGAACCCGGAGTAAACACACACTACCCACCGTGCTGCCCTATTGAATAATGTATTCATAGTGAAAAACAAAAAAAGATTATTGTGCGACCACAATAATCTTTTTTTCTGTTCCTTACTTCATTTTACAGCACTCATCACTTCCGACTCCCTACGTCACACACTGCCGACCTTCTCAACCAAGTGTGAGAGAGTACTGCGTATACAGCGTATTGAAACATAAAATTCAGTTCACAGTTTCTGCTAAATGTGTATTTATGCTTATATGCTTATTATTTTTGGGGAGTACCTGTACTCACTTCATGTATTAAAATCATTATGTTTAATGTTTAATTCATTTTTGGCCTCCTATGAAAATTGCTGTATAACAGCTCGCATGCTGCAGGATCGTGAAAACATGTTTAAATCAATAGGTAGTAAGGTACTTTTTGTGCTGGGTAAATTTTGTACAAGTTAAATTTAGCAAAAGGTAGATTCGTATAGTACTCAAAGTTAAAGGCAGAAAATGAAATCTTGCCAAAGCAGGTGCGGGAATTTAAAGAAAAAGAAACAGACCTGTAAATAAAATACAACCAAATAATAAAATTAAAACCAGCTTGTGCACCTTTTCACATGCACATTCTGAATGTTGATTGTCACTCCCACATGGGAGAAGAGAGACACAAATTGGCCGCTGACAGCCAGCTCTGGCCATCCGTCTTTTGTAGACTGTGAAATGCAGCTTGATCTATGTGAGAAGAGTGTGCTATCTGCTTGTTTTTCTGCTGGCTTTGACACTCGCTGATATGGCGTGGCTCAGTTCTTCCCCATTCATCAGAAGAAATGCAGACATCTTAATACACTTTGCGTCATTCATATGCACTGCAACCAAATCTCTAAGCTTCGACTTGCATGAGAGAATGCACTTTAGGTCTGTACTGGGGGAAAGAAGTTTAAATGCTGAAATTCTGCTATGTACCATATCTTTTAACACTAATGAGCTGCACTAGCTCTTCATAAGTTTATCATAACCCTGTCCATAAATAATTCCTATAAATGAACAGGCATTCATACAGCCAGCAGTACACAAGCCACTTACTACGAGTTGCAAAGCTATCAGTTCTGTACTCAGTCTTGGAGCTGCAGCACCATCTCATAGCAGGCCTACATTAACACTATATACCAGCCTATTAGGTCTGCTCTAACAAGGACTGGAGCCATCCATCTCCATTAGGTTTTCATGTCCGAGCCTTGGCAGCCATTAGCTCCTCCAACCTGTCTAAACACATACACGCTGGCAGGCCTCACACCCATCGATCCGCCACACACCTTCTTACTGGAAGCTCAGCAGTGGCCTGAGCCGCCCGAAAGTCAATAGCACTTACACCGGGCCTCCACAATTGTGGGTAAGCACTCACTTTATTTGGGGGCATTTGGGTGCATTAGTGCCTGCACTTGTTTGGATTAACGGCCTGGAGCTGCTGCAGAAGCTCCTTTCTCTGAGGCAAAGGTAAGTGTTGTTATGAGACACCAAAACAGTCTAGTTACAGAGCATTTTACATCTGGATGGTGTGTATTCACCATAAACAGGAACATAGCCCTGATGTATTATCGTAGTTAGTCAGCAGTACTCTGCGTTTCTGCTAACGATTTTGTATGACTTACAAAAGATGGCGTGATCAGAGCAAGACAACAACTAAACATTGTTCTAACCCTCAGGTTGTCTCTTCTTGCATCTGGCCGTCTGACCAGATGACAACAAAAAGATCTCCACCAGGTTACCCCTGCTGTGTTTTAATTGTTTTCGGCAGGGGATCAGCGTGTGATTCAGCTTTAAAAATTGAAATTGGCGACATAATAAAGCATGAGTCTACGAGTGGGCAGGAAGAGTTCAGTCAGAGTTCAGAGCTGAGCTCTGTTCCCTAAAAACCTTCTCATCCTCCACCTCCACAGCGCTGGGGCCAAGAGAAATGGATAGCATCTCTGGCAGGGAAGAGTTACTGTGTGAAAGTCGTCTGCTTTGCCGTACTTTCTGGTTCTCAGGGTAGCGCGGGATTTTTGGGAGAACGGGAGCGGGGAGGGCTAGAGTTCAGTTGGAGAGCCTAATTTTAACCTGCTGCAGTGCATGAGGCCTTGCTGGGCTGATGGGAAGTTGCAGAAAGGGCTCGACCCTTGAGGCAGGAAGAGATTTGGCCACATCTTACTGTAACTGTGTTGGAGAATCCCATGGGATGGCAGCCTGGCAGAACACTGAGTCTTGTTTTCCCACCCTTCCATATAGCCTTGCCTGTCCTGGACCACAAAGGCAGCAGTTCCCAGGCCTGTGCCATGTATCCCAACTCAGCCCTCCATTACATTTGCATCCTCAGAAATGTCCGGTTTACCTTAACAGCTAATATTCATCTTTAGCCTAATTCCCATTCACAGTTTTCAAATGGCATTTAACCATGACGCATGTTACATGACCTATTATAAATCCCCCATACAATGGACCTTGACTGATATTAGTTTCTTACCTACATCCTTAACCACTTCCCCCTGTCGCTCTTGCTGATATATTAAGGATATACTCACACTATGCCTGGTTGCCTTGTACCATGCCTGAGCAGGATTTCCACTCGTCCCATTCACCTTCTGTCCTGAGCTCACATTGTGCTTAAAATTTTGAGTATGTGTCTGTCATCACAATGGTACTTTTGCACTTGCACAGAATAACTGACTTGGTGGTTTTACTTACTTTTTTGGGTGCACAAACACACATCCCTCTCATGAATAAAAGATTTATTCATTACAAAAGGCAGAAATTTTCTGCTCCTCGTAATGCACATATAAGAAGACTTTAGGCTTCAGGCAGATGATGTTTCGTTTCATGCTTGGGCACAGTTTGTGATTACATCAAATGCGTACTGTCCAACTGAACCAGCACGGTATGAAACGATCACTCTAGACAAAACGACCCACACTTTGGGGGTTAAACATCCTCAGGCATGGTACAGATCGCACTGTATGAGCACACCCTAAATCTCATACTGTGCATAATATTATTCCAAGACATGGACACCACTGTTCTTTTATCTGAAAACACTATTTCTAGACATTTCTCTTGTTCTTTTACTTTGTTGATTTTGGGTTTTCCTCTTGCAATGGTTTCACTGTGTTAACATTTTAATCACATTTCTCTCCAGGAAAAATAAAAGCTTCTGTTCACACGTAAGCATTCTAAATAATGCCCCAGGAATTGCCATGCTAAGGTGTATTTTTACTCAGACTTAAACTCCAGCATGTGGTCACATTTAAACACAACTTAGTTAATTAATTACATTAATACATGAAAGAAAATGTACAAGGGGCTTCACATTAAAGCCTACAGAATCCTGGCTTGCCTGTTCCCAAGAACACATCTCTGAGTCTCTTAGAGTGACCATATCATCAGATCTGCTAGTCTGGATTGGATGATGTGGTCAGATTCTGACAGCTTGTGTGTTGACCCCATTGTCTAAAGTGAGAGATAGAGAGGCATGGAACTGCAGGATCTCCCCCCCCTCCACTCATCAGTGTTACTGCATGCCTGCAGCATCACCCCTCTGACCAAATCAACTTAATGAGGTTGCTTCAGCAGACACCCTGCACGCTTGCCAGTGTTCAGGTGTGGGCTGATGTGCGCAGTGTCCTACTACCCCTGCAAGCACAGTGTGCATGCAGTAATTACACAGTGTGACACCCTGAGAATGGGGTCGGCCATAGATTGCAGGCATCACAGGGTGCTCACGAACAGCAGAGGAGACACCTCAAACGCACAACCTCACTGACTAACCAAGGTGTCACAAGCGCTTTCTGTTCTTAAATAATGGCTGCATTCACTGCAGCGGCAGCTCAAGGCATAGACATATACAAAGGGCGAGGGCATAGATTGTGTCTGAAGAGGTGTGTGTCAGGTCAGACAGTGAGAGCCATTGTAGTGAGCAGGCCTGCATTGAAGAGATGAGGCAGAGGGGTAAAAAAAGGTCACAAGCACCATGCTTTCTTTTTTTAATCAACTCAGGCAACAGGAGTGACACCATTTGGCATCTTGTTGAGTGTGTATGTGTGGGTGTGCCACTCTAGGTTTGCCATCACATATCCTCCTTATGATGACTTATGATAAGCTGCCATACAAGTTATGGAGGTGTCGGTAGGGTGATTCAATTAATGGGCTGCGGAAAGTTGTGATTATAATGTAGCATATATACATATATTAGGTTTTTATCTTTGCTGGGTATTTCTATAGACCTGCAATTCACTGAAAATAATAATACATCTTCATCTCAGTACTCACAGGCAGGGGTGTGTGATACTGCCCGAAAAAGTAATTGCTTAATATTTCCTGTGATTTTATCTATAATGATAATTACACATTATTTTGGAAAAGTATAATTTAGTTCTAAAATGTTTTTCATCTCAAAACCACCTGAACTGGCACCGTTTCTTGTGTGATGTAATTGTTGGCAGCCTTTATTACATTTTGCCATCTGTTACAAATATACAGTATATGTGAACTGCTAAGTTGTGTTCTGTTTTTTAAAAAAGTCAATGACATACTCGATAATATCAACTTGCACACTGTTAAAAGAACAATTAATACATTTCCTTAGAACAGACATATCACACACTCCTCACAAGACACTAATTCAGCTACTTCAGTGGTTTAAAATACAAGAAAATACTTGTCATTATACCCACACACATGCTAAAATGTACTCACATGACACACTACATGACAGCATATGGCTATATGATGTTTGGTTAGTACACACCGAGTTTACAATGTCTCTGGTGGCACCATGAGTTTTCTTATCAAAGGCCAGAGAGCAGCTGTCAAAGTTTCTCTTATGTGTAGTGTGCTCCTTCCTTTGAAATGCCGAAAGCTTCAAAGATGTATCATGTTCACAATGGCAGCTGTGAAGGAACAATATAAAGGATACTCAAATGGAATGCACATAAGTGAAGTTATGCTGATTTAATAGGACAACAAGAGACTTGACAACTAAGAAAATTCTGTCAATATTCATAAAAAGTCAGTCACACAAGATATGCCATGTCTACAATCCAAAAAAAATTGTACAATCTAATTTTAGTGTCAGCTAAAGGTATTTTAGTGTAGATAATAAAAGCAAACGGATACAACTGTGATTTCAATAAAAGCGAATTGTTATTAATGATGTATAATAATAGTACACATCAGGCAGCAGGTCACTGGCCACTTTATGAGATGCCCCAGATCTACTGCTCGTTAATGCAAATATCTAATCAACCAATCAGCTGCAGCAACCATGTAGACATGATCAAGATGCTAAATTTAAACTGAGCAGAAAGGAAAGAGAGGAAGAAAGGTGATTTAAGTGAGTTTAAACATGATATTGTTGCTGGTGCTAGACGGGTTTGAGTATTTCAGAAACTGCTCATCTGCTGGGATTTTCACACACAACCATTTCTAGGCTTTACAGAAAATGGTACCTAAAAGAGAAAATATCCAGTGAGCAGCAATTCTCTTTACCAAAATGCCTTGTTGATGCCAGAGATCAGAGAAGAACAGACAGACTGGTTTGAGGTGGTAACTCAAATAACCACTAGTTAAAAAGGCAATTCACAGAGTTTCAACAAAATTAGGCGAAGAAGATTGGAAGAACGTTGATTATCTGATGTGTCAAATGGCCTCCATAGTCACCAGATCCAACAGAGCACTTTTGGGATATGGTGGAATGGGAAATTCACATCATGGATGTGCAGTCGAAAAAAAATGTCAATATTGACTGATGCTATGCTATGAGGAATTAAGGCAGTTGTGAAAGCGGATCCAATCTGGTAATAGCAAGATGTACCTAATAAACTGGCCCAGTAGTGTTACATAGGGGTAGAAGCCATGAAACAGAAAAGCTAAACATGTGATGGAAGGTGCATAAGCAGGTATGCTCCCCAAAGAAAACTTAATGTAGATGTTATTACAGCAGATAAAGCACAGTGGGCTTAGCTAAGTGAACGGAAAAGGAAAAGACTAAAGCTGGGTGTCAGTTATTCAGGATGGCACTCATCTCCATGAGTAATAGTGATTTCTGACCCCTCTATGACAAGGCTAAATGTGGCAGAGAAAAGGGCCATGGTTCATTTTTGGTTCCCATGTCTTATTTACTCTGTACTATTTTGGACATGTTCCCTATTTGCTAAATGTTCTCTGCACCCAGTTCTGCTTGCATCCTCTTCTCCCCTCCGAGCCCTGGGTTATGTGAAAAACCAGTGAGGAGAGAGGAGTGCCAAACTGGCCATCCCAGCATCCCCAGCGATAAAGTGCTCCCTAAGGGGAAGGGAACTATTGTGGAGTGAACTAAGGCCAAGGCTTGCACTTCTGCTTCCTGACCTGGCAGTCATACACAGAAAGCCTGTTAAGTGCTACTTCCTATATACACTGGCTTTTCATAACATTCTTGCCTTCTTCCACAAAACAGGCCCGGCATTAGACACCTCTGCTCGCTCTAAGTGAGTGCTGCTAAATACACATCTGATTCTCTTATTGTTCACTTCTTAGTATTCAACACCGTTTACACATTGCCTGATTTTTTGGCCTAAAGATGCTTCCTCTCTAAGAAACATCCACACTTTCTATCTATTTCTCCTAAAGGAGCATTTAGTACCAATTAGTTACTTAGACTATAAACAAAGCTCTTAAATTGTGTAGATCTGGACCTGAAAGCAGCAGACAAAAATTACATTTATATCGTTACTGAGCTTTCGGAAGCTTCTTATTTTTCAATGTCTCAACCCACTAAAATAAGCACATAACATGGATATGGATGTGTGGTCTTAAGCACAGTCCCAACTGCTGCTTTAGTCTATCTATATGTGTGTGTCCAACTGTACTGGAGACTGCTATGATATCTTGACGAGTTGCATGTTGCTCCCTGATCAAAGCACTCTACAATCTTCCTTGCTAATTGCACAATTATCTTCAGAGTGACTCTACAGCCAAGGTTTTTTTTATGAGGCTGTGTGTAATGGCAGTGGCTATCAGTGTACGCTTCTAGTTTTCTGATGTATCAGTACAGGCCTCGCTTTTAAGAGGAGAGACAGCCTTTAAAGCATGTCTCTGTTTTACAGAGGCTGCCAGGTTAAACCCCTCCAAATAAATCTGAGCAAATGGAGCTGGTTAGGTGGTCTGTGCATCCACCAGCTCAAAGGGAGAGGAGGACAGCTTTGAAAGCACAGTCAACGGGTGAAAAAGAGACAAAGACAGGACAGCTGGATGAGAGATCAGTGGCTTTTCACCCTCTGGAAATGCCTGTTATTTCATAAAACATCCTGGAGCGGCATATTTTACTGTGTGCCTTTGGTCTTCATAGTGTGAAATGTTTACCATCATTTGGATTCATGCCTTTCCAAGTCAGAAGAGTTGAATTATGTATTTCCAAGCATATGGGTGCTCGGAAACAGCAAATGAAAATAACTGCTGTGTAAATGTGAATGCAGACAGCAGTCATGCTGACAAGGCAGGAGACTTCCCCCTCCTTGCGGCTAGAGGTTGTCTGATATAACACACGCCAGAGAAGTCATCAAACGCCCAGAACTGCTACCCCGTCAAAACACACTCAGGCCCAATGTGTGGCCTCTCAAATGGACAGAACCCTGCTGCAACAGTCAGACAACTGAGCAGACTGACCTAAAACCAGATGACCACAGAGACACAGGTTTCGTCCCAGGGTACTCATTAAACCGTCGCTTCAAATCCATCAGACATGTGGTGCATTCTACCTAGGATAAGCACCTACAGAATGTGGAATTTAATTTAATAGACAAAGGCTGTGAATACAGTAATCGAAGTTTTTTTTTCTAAAACGTAAATATGTCAGTCTTCATGGAGTCAGCCAGAAGCAGTACTTCATGCACGCACGCACGCGCACACACACACACACACACACACACACACACACACACACTGCACTGTGACCCCAGGATTTGTCACACTAATTCAATCCTTCTGTGGGAGATTAAATAGGTGAGCCCTAATTGTAAGGCAAGGTAACAGCCAGCCGGCCTCTGGCTGGGAGAAGTGAAGGCGCTTTATTTGGGGTTATACATCCTCTACAATCCATCTAATACTTTTATAATAAGCTTTTGGTGGAAACAATGAAACGTTTTAATCTCCTCTCCCTTCCTTCCTGTTTTAACACAACACAATTGTTTCCATATTTATAGGTGAGACAAAAGAACAGAAAACACAGCTCCAAAGCCACCATGTTGGCCAAATCCGTAAGCCTTGTGATACAGCTTTATCTATAGGAAATTAAAGGTTAGAACTCAGTGCCATCTCAGATCTACCACTAACACTTATACCTGCTGCTGCAGTAAAGCAGACCTCAGACCTGCTTATCAACTGTTGTACAACCTACACAACAACTAACAGCAAAAAATTCATCACACCTAAAAATGGAGATAATTAAAAGAGCTCAGGAAGTGAAAAGAGGGCAGGCTGAGTTTGGATGGAAATTAAAGAGTAAAAGTACTCCAAAGCAGACAGCGAGAAAAACGTGCCCTCTGAATGTCTCACTGCGTCCCTGGGTCTTGGTAATGTTTAACACAGACCAGCATTGAAGGAGATCCAATAGCTGAACGCCCAGCTGTTTTAATATTTAGTTTCTGTGTCTCCTGTTTTCCCTTCTGCCCTCTAATCTGTCACACTCCTGCAGATTAGCACTAGAGGCTAAAGATTACACCGAAAAGACAAAGAAATAAATGAAGCGTAATCTGCCAAGCTTTTAATCCTGAAAGGCAAAAAGAGCAGAATGGCATCTTGGTGTAAGCAGCACACAGTAGGCCGAGATGCCTAAAGCCATGAATGTCATCCTGCATGTCCAATGCACAGGAGGGGACTGGTAGAAGACAGAGACTCAGCTCAGGAGGTAATGCTTTCTCTAATACACAATGTTGCACTGTGCTGATAGCTGAAGAGGCTGAAAGTGCACAGTGCCTGGGGCGGTGCAGCCGCAAGCAGCTTGGGCTCTGATTTAGGACAAGCCTGATGGAAGAGCTGGGAGGGATAGGGTTACTGTCATAAAATGCTTTCACACTGGAGGGCTTTTTCATAGTTCTTAGAACTGTGGTAAAGAAAATACACATGCCATGCATAGGGTCCTTTGTAGCTCCTATTTCTGGGTAGGTACTTTTCTCAGCACACAGGAACCTTGGGTAATGAAAGTATGCAGTGACTAGTCCAGATGTAAGGGGTACAAGTGTCTAGTGACTAGTCCAGACCAAGATCAGTGTCCATGCTGAGAGTAAATGCCAATTTGAAATATATTTGAATAACGGTTCGTCCGTTAAAATTAGAAACAAAGACAAAAAACAAATGTACAACAGTGAAGTCTATTTATTGAGTGAAGTCTAGTCTTATTAACTGGGACAGATGTAGTTTTTGTGGGAGCTCCTCCCAAGTTAGTTTCCAGAACTGGTTGGTGCAAAACCACCTATATTTCACCAGCTGCAGCTACTCATGGTATAGTAAGTAGGGTACAGGACTGCAGATCAGAAGGTCCAGAGTTCAAATCCAACCTCTGTTAGTTGTTGGATCCTTGAGCAAGGCGCTTAACCCACAGTTGCTTAGATTGTAAAACTCACTCCGGATAAGTGTACATATATATTGCGCCTATGTGCTTTTTGTTTTTTTTACTTTTTATGGGCCAATATTTGAATTATTTTTTAATGATAATCTTTATATGCAAATTGTGTGGCTGTCCAAGTGACATTTTGTTAGTACTAAGAGTAACAGTGTAGATCTTATTCAGTTGATTGTATCTTCCAGTTAAACCTTTAACTCTTTCTAAAAATACGAATTCATGGGCCCAGTGAACTTCACTATAAGATTTTCATCTGCGACACTCCTCTTGGAAATGCACATATCTGGTTTTAATTGTGATCATAAATATTTCTTTATGACTTTTTCGCAAGTCTGTGAGGTCAATGATTCTTGGTTTTGTACCAGAGGTGTTTTGGTGCTGAAAAGAGAACCAGTCTCTTTATGGTAGAAAAGTTGGGAATAATGTAAGGTTAGGAACTCATTTAGGAGCCAGAACCGACACCTTGTAATTGTAATTGCCTGAGCTGAGGGTGACAGCCTTGTCCTGTGCCCAAAGGAAGAAGGATGAGTCTAGGCTTTACTTTGCATGGTAACTGACAAGACTGCTGCCCCCCCCCACACACAGAGCATACAAGTGGCCCCTCTGTCACGGGCAACCCTTGACCCTCAAAATCTGAACTAACGCAGCATATGCTGATACACTGCTGTGCCCTAACACATGACCAGCTCCCCAGAGCCGCATGAGAAAACAAGTGTCGCCCACATTTCGGCAACTCGCTGACGACTTCATCTCTCCTTGTCGTGCTTAACTCTAGCTACTTGCTTCTATAAAAAGGTTCTTTCTCATTGCTGATGAGAGAGAGAATGGTAAATACACAGACGTGAGAGGTTAGGAGAGGGTGAGAGCGTGTTGATGAGGCTGGGGCATTCACGCCAGCTCCTGACCGTCGACTGACCCGCCATGCTCAACAGCTGCAGTGTTTGAAGTTCCCTTCTCGATGGCTCATGTTTCGCTCAGGGACTTTTCCTCACAATATTACTCAGAGGAATAATCTGCTGTACTGCATGCTTTGGTATCACCCAACCCATTTGTACTGCTGCTTGGGTATTAGTGAAGGCTACTGGTCTAGCTCGAATCAGACACCTCCATCACACCAGAGATACTCTATGTTTGTGAAATGGACCTAAGAGCTCATCAGGAACGTGGACAAGACACCACTGAACCAAGTGCGCGCACACACACACACACACACACACACACACACACACACACACACACACACACACACACACACACACACA
>JAUZSU010190347.1:0-12111 GCA_034780255.1 Parotocinclus maculicauda
ATACATACATACATACATACATACATACATACATACATACATACATACATACATACATACATACATACATACATATATATATATATAGGGCTCCTCAAGTATAAAACATTCTCAGGACAGTGATGGCTAGTAGCAAAGGCCACTGCCAAACTCTATACTACCTTTTTTGTTCCAGTGTAATTTTTGGGTGTCCATAAACTTGTGGCTATATAGTGTACGTGTCCTTCAAGAAGTCTAAATGAACCCCATCGTTTCTCATTTTACCCTCATGCATGTTTCAGCACGAGACTGATCTCTTTTGCACAGGCATTAGTATGACAACCGAAATAGCACAAGCTGGTATAAAATGTTGCATAACCTTAAAAGCATTGCCAATTGATGTAATAAATCATTCTTCATCATTTTCCTCTTTGAAATATTACACAGAAAACTTCCCATAAATGGCCTCATAGAAGCTGGAGTTTGACATCATATTTGTCCTCTAGCGCCACTTTGTGGACAGGTTGGCAAAACACACGCCAACTAGTGTGTAAACTGATGAGAAAGTAGGGCAAATGAGGTGCAGCAAGATGTATAACTTTAAAGAATTACTGCAAACCCAAACACAAGTTAAACTGAAAGGGATACTGAATTCCACTATGTGATATTCTGTAACCTGCTTCTCAATTAAAACAGTGGACCTAAATCAAATGGTCTAAAATAAATAGCAGCTTGATAGTGCAGATTAATAGGCACCTAACTACAGTGACAATACCTCCTATTGTCATAAGCCATATGACAATCAGTTATGATGTTCACATAACAATAACAAGTCAAAGAAAGCTGTTCGATTACGCAAATGAGATAAAAACTCAGTTATCATGATTGAGTAGAAAGTGACATCCTCTTCATATGTATTCGAAATATTTCCTTATTTTCGTGAGCAGTGGAAAAAGAAGAAGGAGAAGAAGAATTCTTTATACAGCACCTTTCATACTGTAGTTCAAGGTGCTTTACCATACAGAAAATGGACAGAGTAGACTGGGAATAGAAATGGATATCCTTGGGTATGTGAAGGACCAGCACTATCCACTGTAGCATTACTCCACCCACATATATAATCTTGATTTTCTGTATGAAAAGAACTTCATAATCAAACAAAACATACCTGCAGATTTTAAAAGAGAACGTTAACAGTTCAATGTCGGACACTTGACAAAAACTCTAGTCGTGTTTGTGCTCACAAAAATTAGGGAACATTTCATTATGGGATGTTCAATTTTAAAGCAAATTTTTGTGAGCAGTATAATTTGCATCCTGTTTGCACAATGGCTCAGTGGGTAGCACGGTCTCCTCACAACAAGAAGATCCTGGGTTTAGTCCCCAGGTGAAGTGGTCTTGTTCCTTTTTGTGTGGAGTCTGCATGTCCTCCCTGTGTCCATGTGGGTTTACTATGGGTACTCTGGTTTCCTCTCACAAAAGATGTGTTTTAGGTTAATTTTTGTCTCTGAACTGCCCCTAGTGTGTAAACCATAAGATGGATTGACACCATGATTAGGTATGTTCCTGCCTTGCGCCCTATGTAAAGGATCAAGTGTAAAAAGAAAGTGAGTAAATGTAATTATTGTATGCAGATAGCCCTTATAAACCTGGTATTTAAACGCAAGAACTTTAACATCTCCACAATGCTCTATAAAATCAAAAAGATCACTATATCTGCTTCCAATGCACTGTAGCTGCTTCGAAGTCGTGATTACTCTTTTTGCACCGATGCACACTTGTGTTCAGATGCTCAGACAAACTAAAGTACCTTGGTGTAACAGTTTAATTGTTCTCATCGCAGTGTGAAACCATGAGCCTCGTCAAAATGTTGGGATTTTACTCCTACAGGGTCTCTAGTGTTGGGACTGTCACAGTACTCAGCTGATCCTGCTGTCTTTAGATGGCAGTGTGCCAGTTCCTTTATCACTACGCATTTCTCTGGGGATTCTGGACTGTTCCACCCACACCCGGGAGCTTCTGCAGAGCTCTGAAAAGCTCAAAGCTTTTTTTGATGAGCAGTGCAAGAAGGAAATCGGGTACTTATTCACCAATTCTCCAAGCCAGAATGTTTCTGTGAGCTTTTTCTAATGTCAGCATAGAAACTGCTATTATGATATGGTGAAGAGAGATTTTTATTGCATACTTTTTCCCTACAGGAAACCAGGTGTGGTCAATATGGCTAAATTGTCAGGATACCTCAAGTAAGAATCATCAGAAAATTGGATGCTGTGTGGATAAGCAGAATTTTTGTCAATAATATACCTCCAGATCACACAACCCACAGTCTGAGCACGTGCTGAGCAAAATGATTCAGTCGAGTACAAAGTGCCAGAACAATTTTCATTATACGCTCCTTATTTCTAGGTCGATCGAGTCAGGGGTGTGGGGTTAGCACAGTCCAGCCAATGCAAAGAGGTATGGAAAGAGCCAAGCCTGTAGGCAAAGAGAGAATGGGGGAGAGATAAAGGGGTAGAGAAAAAAAGAGGAAAGAGGGCTAATTATACTGTTGCCAAACTTTGGCAATACAAGTGTTTATATTTGTCATGCCAATAAAGCAAGGATATAGAGAAGCAGCAAAAAAGGATGAAAGGAGATGAAGAGAATGGCAGAGAAATGGAGGAAAAAACACGAGAAAGTTTGAGGAAGAGACAAAGAGACAGAAAGATAAATTGAGAGAACAAGAGAAAGCAAGAAAAATTACATGTGTAGGAGATCATCTTTGTTTATTAGTCTTTATTTAACATTGCATCAGCATCAATGGGCATATTTAAGACATACTCAAGGTCACATCAACCAACTAGTTGACCCAGTTTAGAGTGACCAATTAACCTAATGCCTGAGGTCAGGATTGAACTCGGAATCTCAGAGCTGTCAGATTACTGCACTAAGCACATGCACCACTGTGCTGCATGAGAAATAAAATGAGGACAGTGAGAGCCAGAAACATAACAGACAAATGGAAAGATTGTAAAATAGACAGAGACAATGTGGCATACAAGGTTACAAAAGCATCTCGAAAGAGTTTGCACTCTGCTGATTCACAGCCAGACAGATTGTGTACAAAACAGTACAAGGTGTATTATTTTCTGTGAAGTCAAAAAAGAACCTAGAGTAACTTCTAAGCAACTAAAGGGTTCTCGCAGACTGACAATTCTTCATATTCATCAGTCCATTATAAGGAAAACACTGAATAACTAATATGCAGGGCAGATAGCCACTATTTATAAAAAAAGAATGTTGCTGCTCCATCACATGGCACATGGACAAACAAGACCAAAAATGGAGAGTTTTGTTTTTAATAACATTTTGTCTGCATAAAGAACAAAAAATTCAGTATAAGAGCTGTATCTCATCTGAAACATGCTGATGGTATAATAGTTCAGGTTTACTTTGCTGCATCTGTGCCAGGATGGCTTTTGATTGTTGAAACAATCATCTATGAATTATAACAGCAATTTCTAAAGCATGCTTCAGGGCATCCGTCTGTGAACTGGATATCAAAATGTGGGTCATGCAGCAAGAGAGCAACCCTAAGCCAACAAGTCGTTCTATCAAATCTTGGTTAAAGAAGTCTAAAATGTTTAGAAATAGCCAAGTCAAAATCCTGACATTTGAGGAACAAGGTAAAAAAGAGAGAGAAAAAGAGACAGACTGACCAAGAGAGCAAGACATGTAGACAGTGTGTGAGAAAGAAGCTGTAAGTAGAGTATAACAATTGGAGGTGTTTTAGAGAAAAGCAATTTCCTTGCTTCTAATAGGGGAATTTATCAATTCTCCCATGGCTAGATACCTATTGCGTCCAGCAGCCTGAGACCATACGTAACTATTGCACAGCTGGATTTATGCCATCCAGTCAAAATGCCTGGCACTAACAAGATGTGAAGTAGATCTGCTTCAGTGGTAATTGCAAATGTACCAGCACAGTTCCATGCATGACCACATCTAGCAACCAATTCAAAGAAGCCAAACATGAAAGAAATCTCAGGTCTGATGTGTCCTTGTACAGACAGGTAGCTTTAAAGTATAGTAATCACAGCTGTCCTCCAAGGTTTCACCTGCTTTCGAGCCTTTTCCTCACCCAGCAAGGGAAATTGTTTTCCAAAGAATAAGAGCATGTCTGAGAATCCACTGCAAAACTCAAATATTTGTTCTGTCAGTGGTGTATAGTTTCGTGACACCATTCAGGTATTTTATCCCCATGTCATCATGTAACTGGAAAAAAAAAAGTTAGATCCCAAATTGACCGTAGACATTTAATGTCAGATAGACAAAGTTCAGTGGGATTTCTCTTTACTGTTGATTGACCATACAGAGACTTACTTGGCAATTTGCTACATTTACATTTATTTCATTTAAATGAACGCCCTTATCCAGAGCAACTTACAATTAATACAGTCTTACAATCCAAGCAGCTGTGGGTTAAGGGCCTTGCTCAGGGACTCAATTGTGGCAGAGGTGGGATTTAAACCCAGGACCTCCTTTTTTAATAGGACCAGTACCTTAACCACTAGGCCACCACAGTCCTGTGTACACCTGCACATTCATGCATTATCAGCTAGTCATGTAGCGTCAATACAACGCATAAAATGACACAGATGTGTATTAAACAGCTCAGCCAACATTCACATTACCCATCAGAATGGAGGAAAAATGTTAGTTCCCTTAATTTGGTCACAAAGTCTGGTTTGAGTATTTCTAGAACAGCTGATCTCAAGATTTTATACAAACAACAGGTGCTAGAGTTTATTTAGAGTGGGGCAGTAAAGAAAAGGCATACAGTGAGCGGTG
This sequence comes from Parotocinclus maculicauda, assembly GCA_034780255.1. Classification (NCBI taxonomy): domain Eukaryota; kingdom Metazoa; phylum Chordata; class Actinopteri; order Siluriformes; family Loricariidae; genus Parotocinclus; species Parotocinclus maculicauda. Next base: position 4,810 of record JAUZSU010190347.1, read on the forward strand.
GTCCTGTGGATGGAACCATCTTGTTGATGGGATACAACAGAAGCTCACATCAAAACTCCACTCAAAACCACCTCAAACGTTGCCACATTCTTACCAAAACCGGATGGTTGAAGATTAAAATGCAGCCCGGTCTAATAAATCTTGATTTATGCAGAGGCACACAGATGATAGGGTCTGAGTTTGACACCAACATCATGAATCATTAATCATGAACCTCAACTGGTCTTGAGTCAACAGTCCAGGTTGGTGGAGGTGGTGTAAAGGTGTGGAAAATGTGTCCTTGGGCAGAGTATTACCAATCAACACTGAGTGAACAACACTGCGTATTGAGCATTGTTGTTGCCCGTGTGTTGCTCATGGTCACAATGTACCCATCTTCTAATGACTTATCGCCGAGTAATAATGAACCATGTCACGAAGGAAATGTCATCTCAATCTAGTGCATATCAAGCAGCCTTCCCAGTCACTGGATCTGAATCCAATATAACACCTTTAGAATGTGGTAGATTAGGAGATTTTCAATTTGAAAAGTGCACCTGAAAAATTCAAAGAACAACCGAGGTCATTTTGAGAACAAAATATGAGGTTCTAACTGGTTGTAGTGTTCCCTATTAAAGTTCTTGGTAGGTGTGTCTCTAGCAATTGTGAATAATTGTAAATTTGTTTCTTTTATAGACATTTCACACACATTTTGTCATTTGGAATATGCTTTATGATTTATAACTGATTAAAGACAGATCTATTAATCAGACCAATTAATGCCATATTGAGATAGTCGACATAGGTCTATATCTTGTCACATGAGGCCGATATTTTAAAATTATGGTAACTTTGTTTCCTGCATTAAAACTTGCTGCTCTTAACTGGGACTGGGTTTTATAACCATGTGAATTACTCTAGCATTTTTTTAAACGTTTTTTTACTGGAAAAAAGAAAATCTGATGATAATATTGTTGGTAATTGTAATAAAATTTAATTTTTTATTTAAATGGTTATTTATATTTATAAAAAATAGTGCATTTATAGCTTAAATTTGTCCATTGAAGTTCTGCAAATGAGTCTCTCATATAAGTATTATTAGCTGAAAAAACAAAACAAAATAACAGCAGCATATTGGTATTATTAGCTGAAAAAACAAAACAAAATAACAGCAGCATATTGGTTGATCACTACAACTGATAAAAATCAGTCAAGATTCAGACATTCCAATACATTTTGGGTCACAGGCCTTGCTGAAAAGTCAAACAGTGGTAACTTATAAATGTTACTAACCCTGGATCTCCTGGTCCTCTAATTTAATACCTAAACTCTTACAAGACTATGTTTGGTTTTTACTAAAGATATCAGTTATTAAATACATTTCTGGGATTCTTTGCCAGTGTGTTGATATAGTGTCTCTATGGGTTGTGGTGGCAACAAACACGATACCACACACCTACATGGGACTGTGGTAGCCCAGTGGATAAGATACTGGACTATGGACTATGTACCAGAAGGTTCAGGGTTCAAACCCCACCTCTTCCAAGCTGCCACTGTTGGGTCCTTGAGCAAGGCCCTAAGCCCACAATTGCTTGGATTGTAAGACTGTATCAATTGTAAGTCGCTCTGGATAAGAGCGTCTGCTAAATGCTGTAAATGTAAATAGTAAAGAAGGAACGTCCTTGATCCTTCACCTCCTTATTACTCATGACCTGCATGTAATACACCCCCCCCCTCTAAACTACTGCTGCTACTCGCTACTAACATGCTTGTGATTTACTGCTGTCCTTGTTTATTACTTTTACGTTTTTCATTGGTGGGTGTGTTAAACTAATATCTCCTTTTCTCTTTTTCTCTTTCTCACTGTTCCCCTTCCTCCATATCATTTTTCACAATATTCTGTCTTTTGCTTTGTTTCCAATTTCTTCCTTTCCCTGCATTTGTCTTTAATGCTCTATAAGTGTGCTCAGGGTACTAAAGGTTTATTGGAGACTGCTGCTCGTTCTCCGCTCATCTCCAGCTCCTGTCCTCCAGCGAAGTCTCAGACTCTTCCCACCGTCACTTCTCCTCCTGCTCCGGAGCAGCAGCAGGCTGTGCCGCCCCACAGACATCACTCTCATCACAGAAGCAAGAACAAACGAACTTCCTCACAATCACACAAGTATGTTTTCAGCTCTGCTGCCTCTCCAGGACACGGTGTAGCCATGACTCAGTGAGCAAAAGGCCCAAGAAAATTCACATCTCTGATCACTTGCTCTCACAGCATTTCTTGGACAGCACTTGCGTTCTCTTTCTGGATTTTGCAGGCTGTTTTGGATTTCTTAAATGGTGACGTATTTATATGAAAACCTGCAGGTCGGATGTTTTCACATGGCTCACTAACTAAGAAAGGAAGGGCTGGTAATCGGCCTACGTTTTAACTGCACAGGTTTTTGTGAGCACAAAAGTCGATGATAGGAGATGCACAGTTTAAGAACGTGTTTAACGGGAGCTTGTTTCCATTACAACCTATGGAAAGATGCATGCCTGATTCCTGGATAACCAAATCTTGTGTACCTTCAATGTTGCCGGCATTATTTAGTAGTGCATGTAATTATCTGGTTATCTGTGGATTGAGCAGGAGCGTGTTTGTGCATGTGTAGGGTTGGGTATCGGAAACTGAAAAAGAATTTCAGTTTCACTTAGTGGTTCCTACTAATGCATTTCACTGGTGCATTATGTAGTCATTAAGTATACTGTTCACAAAATTTCAAAAGGAAATATCCCCTAATATTTGTGAGCACTGTAGTTTAGTACTGATACAATGCTAGAGCATTAGTGGAAGATAGACACTCGAAAGTTCAGCTCCACTTTGAGTATAAACCAAAAACCTAAATGCAAATGGTAAGGTGATCTGTTGTACAGGAAGTTCCACCTCCAACATGGCAAAACATCTGAGTATATATCCATCATGATATTGAGCTTCTCTAGTGTACGGGGTTCTAGCATCATTTGGCTAGCTCAAATACTGCATTACCTGTGGCTAAATGTATTAAAACAAATACTAAACCTCTCTCAATACTGCTATAACCAAAAGTCTTAAACACTTCTAAGCTTAACACAGTTTGATGTTCGCAAACAATGACCCAGCAAACCACATTTCTCTAACTTATTAGTAGCCATAAATAATGTCTAGTGCTGAAATGATGAACCTGGGGTCGTTTTAATTCTTCATTTAAATTCTTTTTTCTTCCCTTTTAAACCTTTTAGAAGTAAAAAAAAGCTTATTGTAATATGATTACTTTGTCTTTGGACCACAGGTTTGCATTTTAGCAGTAAAACATATTGATGACCAGTAGTAACTGATAGAGGTTTGGTATATGTAGGTCATTATTTTAATACGTTAGGCCACGTTGTTTTGTTCACATTTAAATACATTGGCCCAAAAAACTAGGTTTATTAATATAAAACAATTAAAAAAAGAATCATTTGATTTGACTTTCTTAAACAGGATCATCAGAAGAGATGAGATGCAATCTCAATTATCATGATTGAGCAGCAAGTGATGTATTTATGGGGCTAAACAGAAGCATGTTAAACTGGACGAGAGTGCCCCCACAAGACTGCCAAAACACCCTGCCAGTGATGGGGGGTGTGGACAGGATCAGATTGTCCAGCAGTTCTTGTGGAATCTTTGTAATCATTTAGAAATAACCCCTCATTTGTTTGAATCAAAACTTTGAATCCATAAGAACTGGCTGGAGATGAGCAGAATCTCAATCAGAATCGATAAAACACAAACGATGCCCAACCCTATGCACGTGTAGATGTTTTATATTCTCTCACTTCTGTTTCTTCTGCTAATGAAAGCTACAACATAAAATCCACCCACATTACCTTCCAGTTAACCACTGAATTAAATTAAAGTGCCAGGGTTTGGGTTAAGATCAGAAACCATTTGAAATTTTTCTTTTCCTCACTTATTTATTGTAGCAGGTTAGTTGTTTAGATTGTGCGTTAGGATGTTAAAACGCCCCATTTTTTTATACCACGACTTGGGATGCCAGGGTTTAATTCTTTCTAACAACGGACAGAATTCAACACACCTTAACTGTCACCTGTTTTGTTAAAGCCAATCATTATGTGCCAAACCAGCTCCCATTTAATATGCACATGGGGGCTTTATTTGAACAGCAATAGTTTACAGTGAATAATTTAGTGGTGTATATAAACTGAACTCGTGTATCTGGTGTGTTTAGGCACTGTATGTGTTTGGATGGACAGGACTAAGCCATTATTCTATATGTAAAGAAGTGCATGACTGTAAAAACATCTTCCCTTCACATCGTGTCACTGATTTCAAAGGCTTGTTTATACGCTCACCAGACACTTTATTAGGTACACCTCTTTATCTGCTCGTTAGCACAAACAGTCCCTCTTTTAACATCAGGTTGATGTTTGGGTATGTAGGAGCTGTTTACTGGTGCAAGTGAAGGCAACAGGGCTCACTGTGGGAAATGGAGAAGATGATGATTTATGCTAGGAGCCCCTCAGCCCATTTCGGTTCATGAGGTCAATTTGACACATGCTAACTACCTAAACAAGTCAGAATGTTTTGGTTCATCTGCATATGCTGGCATGTTTGTGTATTTTATTTATTTTTATGTACACTCCTGGGCAAAATGGGCCAAATCTAGAATTGCAAGACATTTAGGTCTTTAATGATCCTAAGAACAAATCATTGGTTGTGTAATTGGCTAAATTATGACAATGCACACCTGAGACCTGTACCACCACTTTTTTACTGCTGAAGTTAACTAGTGGGGCATATTTTGTCTTGTTTTTGTCTTATAAGATCAGTTGTTAGTTCTGCCACAGTCCACCAGTGTCATGTTTTGGCCTGGTCAGAGTCCAATGTTTAGATTTGAAGCCTATAGAGAATATCTGGCCTTAAACTCAAACTAAATGGGGACTGTTCGAACGGACTGTTGGTCCGTTTTTTGCACCGGTGTGTCAACCAGATGATGAAAATGTCCACTGCCCTTAACCCCCCCTCATGGTATGTGGTAATGTTTGAGCTGATTATGACTTGTTTTTTTCTTAATGTTACAGACTATTGTTATTGTTTGTTATTGGTCGATCAATTGTGTTGTACAATAATAGCACACTGCTATGGTGATGGTTTTACCCAGATGTTGGGCTCATCTGACTGTATGAACGTGAGAATAGGTGGTGTTACATATTATCCAGGTTTTTAAAATATGCAATCTGAGTACGTACACATGGATGCTAAAAGCATATGTTTACCCACTGTACTTCATGACCTTTGCAATATTTGCACAAATAAATGTAAGGATCTGACTGGACAAACTGACTTGGTCTACATGAAAGTAAACGTCACATATAGCTTAGTAATACACAGCTTTTCAGATCTATATTATATACTAGAGCTAAATGTTCAAATGTTTAATTTCCCAGACTATGTAATTGATTATTTTGGATAATAGTTGGCAGTCTATTCAGTATAGTGTTTATTTGTTTACTTTTTAATATAACGATGATTCATGACAGGAGCAAGGTAATAATACCATAATAAGGAGGGAGGAAACAGGAATATCCAGAGTAATCCTTAGCAGACACATACAAACTAGCATAGTCAAGATCTCTGGAGATGGGCAGCAGTTGTGCTAACTGCTTGCACCTCCATTCCACCTTGGGAACTTAGTTATTGTGCTTGTTATTGCTATGATTTAAGACTTTTATACACAGGGAGGTTATATTCACCCTGCAGCTCTAATAAGAGCAGTCTCTGTGGGCCTGGGTTCAAATCCCTGCAACCTGTGATGGACTGGCACCCTGTCTATATTAGGTCTAGACCAAAGATGGCAAGGGAGGCCTATCCAATGTAACGATGGGTGAAAAGCAGAATAAAATCCTCAGTGGCATTTTAATAGGTTACAAAAACAACCCAACTTTCTCCAACTTTGATGGAGAACATCAAATGGAATGGCAAATGTGAGCTTATTGTTTAACATCAGTGCTTGACCTCAAAGTAATGTTCCACAATCTACTAGAAGAACATTCTCAGAAGAATGAAGGCTGTTGTAACATTTTGGGGTCTAGTTGTTGGGTGTCCAGAAACTTTTTTCTATATAGTGTACGTTAGTCCCTGTAGTAATAATGGATTTACTAGAAACTACATTTGGCATTTAATTCTTTTTTTCATACAAATCCATTATGTTTATTAAATATATCCAATGGATGCCACTGTAGACCAGGCCTGTCTGAAAGACCAATAGTCCACTTACGCTCTAGACCATTCCCCAGTGACCGTGACAGGCTTTGCTCTTTTGCTTTAAAAAATTGAACCCTTCTCATTCAGACGTGGTCCAGTTGGGGCCAAATGAGAAGTGAGTTAAGCACATTTAGTTAGAAATTGCCCCCCTGTAAAAATCTTCATTTTTGGATGTGGCAATGATGAAAATACATTTATTGTTCCAAGATATACTTCTGATAATACACTTCAGGACATTGGTCAAAATATAATTCAACTACAACATTTCAGTTTGGCACGTTTTAGCATGCAGTAGAAAAAAAAGAAAACGTATATAACTTGCTGTTTTTGAACAGTTAGGGATTTCCTCTGGATTTATTAACCATTGTTACAATAACATGGATTTTGAGGATACAATGTTAAATAATATGACACTCTTTGGTAATTTACTGTGATTTGGTCATTAAAACATCCCCGTTTAACACATTAACTTTTTTGCCCTGAAAAAGATGTGGAATTTCACAGAAGTAAATATTTACTCGTGTCGTCTTAATAAAACGACCCCCCCCCCCGGACAATGGTATGATCCTTTAAGCGTCATGCACCAGGAAATGACGTCATTACAGTCGACCAGAAGAGATTGGCGTCCTGTGGTAAGTTTTTCCTCTCGCTTTATTTGAGTAATGTATTATTTTTAAACACATAAAGGCGTTTTATGTCTCAGGTTTTCACCGCTGATACCTGGTACATCTCACAGTTAGTAATGTTTTCTATTTAAAAGTGTTTTTGTAGCAAAAATATAGAAGGTGTATATTGCTATGCGGTACCATGCTAGCTGCTCGCATCAACACAACAACAAACACAATAACACAAAAGAAAAGGGAATTGAAAACTATAGATTCTTGCACGTGTAATTGTTTGGATTACCACAAGCTCGCCATTTTATTAATTGATAGTAAATGGCTTTTAAGAGTAAGCATTTCGTCGATGTTTGTTTGCTGAACAGGTGTTACACCGTATTCTGTGACCACAGAGGTCGCATTATCTAAGTTTTAGTTCTCGGGAACGCG
>JAUZSU010190380.1:0-23768 GCA_034780255.1 Parotocinclus maculicauda
CGTAAATATATATATATATATATACGTATATATATATATATTTATCTAATAAATCATGTAAAATTTAAATAATATAAAAATATATGCTTATTTTATTAAATTGTTATTGTATCATTTTACTGATTCATTTTAAAGTCAGGTAGTTTTCATCTATAATTATATCATAATTAGTATGAAATTATTATGATCTACCATGAAAGCAAAGTTAAAAGATTAAATTTAATTAAAATTGTTATAAATGTTTTATTTTTAGTTTTGTTTTGTTTTTTACTCACACCCCAGTCTTTTCTTTCCTCAGGTTCCTCAGGATGAGTACGGGGGGTATCCAGGCATGGAAAAGGATGAGGAGATCCCATGCCGTCGAATGCGTAGCAGCAGTTATGTTAAAGCAATGGGAGACAATGAGAGCGGCGACTCGGAGTTCAGCCTCAAAACATCACCTCAGAAATCTGTCCGTCCAGATGCCCTCGTCCTAAAATCCACCATCCACAGACCTCATATAGAAAGCCAAAGGTAGGAGCAACACAACCTCTGTGTTGAAACGGATGTCTTAGTGCCTTGGTATGACTCCATTCCACCAAATTAATCCTGGGCTGTTACCAGAGGATGTCTGGGATTTTCCCATTGCAGACTTTTGAACAAAGAACAGGATTTTAATTTGAAATGGCATGATTCCAGGCTCAAATATTTCTGAAATAATTGATGAATTTCAATGCCAGATATTTGGGAGAAAAAAACAAAGATTTTAAATCAAATCATTTATTTATATAGCGCTTTTTACAATGGTGCATTGTCTCAAAACAGCTTTACAATATTATATTATCTTAAAAGGCCAATTCCAAATTGAGTAAGCCTAGGACGACAGTGGCAAGGAAAAACTCCCTAAATGTAGAAGGAAGAAATCTTGGGAGGACCAAGACTCAAAAAGGGACCTATCCTCTTTGGGTGGCCTAGATGTTTACTGAAATAGTTATATTTGTATTAATATTAAAATTAGGTAAATAGTAACATTTGAAATTAAAAATTTAATTTTGAAATTGCAAGACTTTACAAACTGGAAGGTCTGAGAAAATTGAGCAGTGATACATACAGAGAAAAACTAAAACACTCCCTAAAATGACCCAAATTAGATCTGGGTCCAACATCGTAATTTATAGAACACATGCTGTTTTCTACCAGATTTGGTAACTAAGTCTGTATTATATATATATAAATACTATATATAAAAACTATATATAAATATTGCTCTCATAAATGTATGCAGTGTGTATTTAGAAGTCAAGTTCACTGTCTGTATTTGGATTTAATAATATCCTATCTCGTTTTCAGAGTCTTTGCTTTTCTTACGGTGTCTTAAAGCGACTGGCTGTTTTTTTTTTTTTTAGTTTTTTTTTTATTTATTTCCATACCCAATCTTATCATCATAAGATTACAGTGAATAATTAACACTTTGAATCTTCTTATTTATTTTTTAACTCATATAAGTAAATATTTGCACTTATATGGTTTTAAGTGGCTGCTGGTAAGAATATTAAGTTCAAGTCTATTTCATTTTTTTACACAGAATACTTGCCCAGGTCTTATCTACCCTTTAGGTTAGAAACATCTGGCAACCAGGAACAATGTATACATCTTTTTTGTTTAAAAGCTTTCTTAAAGCATTTTGCAACAATATAGTTGGTCAGCTGAGGTACTATTTTATATTTCTCTGGACATTTTACTAAAACATATATTATTATCTATTAACTTATTGCCCCCCAACAACTTGCAACTCAGGCTGATGAAGCCTAAAAGGAAATTAGAATCGTGTCACTACAGAAACCTTTGGTAATATGTAAAGTATGAGATAAAATCAAAAGAGTAAATAAATGCAATTTAAATAGTGACTGGATGTTTATTAGATGTATGTTACTGTATGTGAAGCTTCGATGTGATGCAAAAGGCCATCTTGTGAATTTACTGATAGCCAGGACTTTTAACTTCAAGTGTCCCTATGAATGGAGGACTGTCCATGACAGTCAGCACTCTGTGATCTTCTGTGGTCTTCAAGTGTTTGTTTTTTGCAAATAATAATAATCCATAATCCTGTTGAGAATGAATCCTTCTGCAGAAGATCCAAACAAGGACTTTGAACCCCACTGTTTTTAGCAGCGTTGGTATTTGATCTCATCTTTTACCTATTTTAATGTAATACTCTTTAAAGAAACACTTTTTAAAACCAGTATCAGCTCTTCTCTGAGCACAGGGCTGTACAGTGACTGGCAGCTTTGTTTCTTCCAGCAGTCTGATAAGGGTTTGTTTAGACAGCAGATATGTAGCTTCTTTCTGATTATGGAAATTTTCTAAGGCACCTACTCCATAAGTCTAAATCTGAGAGATACGCTTTGCTTTCACATTAGGAAACGGAACTCATTCGGTTCTTCTATCATGTTGCTGAGCTGAGCTGAGCTGATCTCCCCATTTCTGAGGCGTTTCTTAAACTGCACGATAAGAGCCTGAGAGAAAACGTGGACTTGTGGACATTCTCCGTAGAGCTAAAAACACCTGTTTGAGCACCTTAACACAGCCATTTATGAGGAACATATAAGTTTATCTATAATCCCTTTGCTTTTTTTAGGCTCTCCCACCATGTACAGTGGTGCTTAAGTTTGTGAACCCTTCAGAATTCCTGTTCAGATAAAACCCAAGTCCTGTAAGTAGATACAGAGAACAAATGGAATCAAAATAATGTAGTCGATCCTTTATTTATTAACAAAATGATCCAGTACTTACATATGTCAGTGGCAATAGCATGTGAACCTCGATCAGGTGCAAGTAAACACCCTGTTGTATTTAAAGAACAGAGATCTCTAATGAAGTCTGATGTTCACAGCAAGTTTTTGGAAGTTTTTTATGCTAGAAACAAATTAGATTTATGAAGACATCAGAAAAAGAGTTCTGGAAAAGGTTACAAACTATCTCTAAAGAGTTTGGATTCCATCAATCCACATTTGACATATTTTGTTTACAAAAGAAGTTTACAAAAGGGAATTCAGGACCATCTGTACTCTCCCCAGGAGTGGCCAACCAACAAAGGTGTGGTATGGTCTTCAACTTCTAAACAACTAAAGGGCCCCTCTTGCACTGTAATGTCAGGAGGATAGTGAACAAACTCAGCTCTCCCTCTTATAGAGATAAATGTTGTGTAATTATTAAACATTAGGCATGAAGACCTGAGTGACTTATAAATAAATAATTGGGTAATGCTGGTAGTACACTCAGTGCAGCGCCCCCTACTGAGTATGATGCTGTGTATCCAAACCATCTGATGTATTTGTGTGTCTGAGATAATATCATGCCATACTCACTGTACTAAAGAAAAGTACGCCCGTTTAGAGTGCACCATCTACAGGCCATTTATAGAATGGTTTATTACTAGAACTTTACATTTAATTCAACTGTTCTGTGGCTGCACAACTGGCGCCACCTTAAGAATTGCCAGTAATAGCTAATAACAAAGTCAATATAATTTTTAATAAAATTTTTACTAAAGCACACCCAATTTGGGTGACTTTTTAACTACATTTTCCTTACTTTTACATTTATCTTTTTACTCCACTACATCGTGTGAAATCTGTCTTTTCTTTTTGGCTTATCTATGCATAACATAAAACACTAAGGAAGCTAGTAGCAAGCGCAACAATCTATTTAAATTTATTTCATTTAGCAGACACCCTTTTCCAGAGCAACTTACAATGAATGCAGTTTTACAATCTAAGGAATTGTGGGCTAAGGGCCTTGCTCAGAGACCCAACTGTGACAAGCTGAGATTTGAACTCTGGCCTTCTGGTCCATAGTCCAGCACCTTAACCACTAGACTACCACAGTCCCACCAGCAGCAAGTTTTGAACTTGTTTTGACCTGTTGGACTAATGCCATTCTGTTAAAGGATTAGTGTATTGGAATTAGAGCAATACTAAATCGTGGTACTCTTATTTTTGATAGTTTGCAAATATTTTGTACTTTTACTCAAGTGGAGGTCTAAAGGAAGGACTTCTACTATTACTGGAGTAATATTTTACCTCTTACTACTTAAGTACATGGTTTGTTAGCTTTACTGAACATGGCTTTTAATAATTTTTTGACTGTTTATTCTCCACACCAACCCTAGGTCTGGGCATTTAAGTGGTTGTCAGGTGTATTTTCAGAATCAGAATCAGAATTTGAACCAGTGGTCATAATTCTTTAGTGAACAGACTTCATACTGCATGAATAAACACTTAAGTTAGTAAAAGCCCAAAGCCTGGTAATCACGTTTTTTAAAAGGCAGTTGTGAGTTGATGATTTTAAAGATAATAACAAACCAATTTGTAGTTCTTCCTGCAATCTGTTTCTACAGACAGAGGAAAGATCCCGCACAGTGTGAGTTTGACAGCCTGTTTCTAATAAATGCTTGATATCAAAAGGAGACAAATCTGAGGATGCTGTTTCCTGATTATAAACAGAACATCGGTGTGCTAGATGAATAACTGTGTCAGATGGTTGCAGCGAGAGGGATTTCAATGCAAATTCCAGCAGACAATAATCAAATTTAACTGTGGCCCAAAATTAATTTAATTTCGTTCTTGCTTAAAAAGATTTACAAACATCTGAGATCAAGACAAAGAATTAAGTTCAGGATTTACCTTGTTTATAGATATAGACTCACCAGTTTAGTAGGTACACCTTGTAGTTTCAACAGTATATTTATTTACTCTATAATTTGTTCGTCCCCTTTCACTTTGCTCTTTGATAGTCAGGACCTCCACAGGACCGCACAGATTTGGGTGGATCTTTCTCACCACTGCACTCACACTTTGGTGGTGATGGTGTGTTAGTGTGTGCTGTGCTAGTACAAGTGACCCAGACACAGCAGTGCTGCTGGAGTTTTTAAACACCTCACTGAAAATCCAGCCATCCACCAACCACATGTTCCACAATTCTGTAGGTGGAACTGAACAAAATAGTTCTGCGATGGGTCCAGATGTTTGGATGATATTTTCTGTCCTGATACACACATCTGCATAGATGCCAGAGAAGTGCAGAGCTGGTGAAAATGTGTCTCATGGCGTGCAGTCTTCTTTTTCTTTCCTTCATCTAGCCACGAGTACCATTTACCAACGTCAAGAGATTTGCACCCTCATCCTGGCGTGTCCCTGGACCCGGTGACCTCCTATCATCCTCCCCAGTACCGTTCCCGAAACCAGAGCTACATGCGAGCTGTCAGCACCCTCAGCCAGGCGAGCTGCCTGAGCCAGGTGAGTAAGAGCATGTCCCCTACTTTTTGATTCGGATATACCTCACACTTCAGTAAGTAAACAGGTCCATATTAAAGATCTTGTCCAGACAAATATGAATGCATTTGATGTTTTGATAAAAATCTTCCTCCCATATTAAGAGAGAACTTCATGCACCATTAAAGGTGTAGTAACTCTTTTTGCATGCATGGATGGATGATGAGATGGAACTGAGCTGTAATGTAATAAAATACTTTAAATATGCGAATCCGTAAAAAAAACTGTACAATTTTAGTGTGGGTTGAGTGTATTTGGTTGTGTTAGACCTGGACCTGGTGCTAATTAGGTACGCGAAATGACATGATATTTTCGAACATAGCCTCTCTTAGGTCTATGGAATGCCCTTGGTCATCTAAAGTAACAGAATTTTAGTGTCATTGAAAATTGTTAGAAATTTTATTAGGAAATAACGCATTTAAACTGCATCTAAAATGATCACAAGGATTCTGGTGGAGTCTTAACCTGACAGGACTGATGCCGTCAACAAAGCATCACCAGCAACAACAAAGCAGCAAGTAAATGACTTTATAAAATCCACTGGATTTAAATACATTTGTTTGGATTTAAATCCAATTAAACTCCTAAGCTCTTGATTCTTGAGCATCTTGATTATTCCAATGAGTCAATCTTCATCAGGATCTGAAATTACCTGGAAAGGCAGAGAAACGAAGTGAGCAGAGTACATCAAAACGTCCTGGGCTCTTAAGGAATTCACAGCTCGACTGAAGAGCAACGACACTGAAGATCAGTTTAGTCTCATCAACAAAAATAAAGTGAATGTGCTTCTAGCTGGTTTTAGAGATTAGTCAGAAATGTTATGGGAGAGTTATACAGCATCAGCAGCTTCGTCGCTTCCATTAGCTCCTTATTTTTTTCTGATTTTCTTCAAGATATTGTTTGCTGGTGTTAAACTCGCCGTCTTTCACCATACACCATCCATGGCTGATTGGAGCATTCATGGACCTGTTAAGTCCAGCTCTTAATCCCCAACCAAGATGATAGTGATGATCATGATCTACAACTCCGACTTTAAAAAGTTTGGACAATTACAACAGGATCCTGTGCTCTCTTATAGCATCGGGACCTCACTCTGGTTTTCTTCTGTTGGTTTCTTGTCCTGTTTATCCTAAAATCGAACAATAAATGGTGATAACAGAGCTGTGGTAAAAATTCCAATGATGCATGTAAAACAAATTGCAGTTGTACTGTTGCTTACATCACACCTCTAACATTTGTTTTTGGACCAGAATGAACAACAGTAGGGGATATGTAAGGTCAACAAGGACAAAAGTTTTTGTTATTCATATTCATCTGGACAAGATTTTAGAAACAATACACTTAAGATGAATGCTTCTCAAAATCTTCGGTGCACTCGCTTTATTGTTTGTAGTCATAAGGATCTTTGTGTTGTGATGCTTTTAGGAAACAATGCATAGTTTCTTTACACAGCCTCAGCGGCAATCACCTAAACTGGGTTCAGTACAATACCAGAAATTAATGTTTATTCAAAGCCACTACAGCCGATAAACAATGTAGTCGGTGTTTTGGGGGCTTTTACAACTTTTAGTTTTCATGTTATGTTTGACATGTTATGTAACTCAGGGTTGGATATGTTACACATGAAGGTTTAGTTTCTTGTTTTTGGTTAAAGCTCAATTTTGTTGGGAGACAGATCCTGATCTAGATGATGGTCATTGAGACTTATTTCTCGGAGATGTCCTGAATAATTACAGATACAGATACATAAATTGAGCTTTGAGTGCAAAGTCTACAGTGAATAAAGCTGGCTGAGGTACAATACAAAGTTTTAATGCTATGAGTGTAACATTAGAAAGTGTTTGTTGGTTCGTTGCGGTCCTATAACTTGTTTATGATTGATGTCGGAATGTAATTAGTGTGTATGTTGGGGTCTGGTAATTTAGGTGCTTTCGTACCGAATAGTTATAAGGACTAAGTTGGGAGGAACTACCACCTGAAAACTATGTTTGCTTAGGGGTCTTCAGTTGACAGTAAGAATGCTGAGTTGATGTAAGCCACAGGCTCCAGTAGTTAGCTCCAATTTGATCTGCATCGATTTGCACGTACTCCCCGTGTCCATGGGCGTTAAATAAATAATTCATAATAAATAAACAAACAGAAAAACTTAAGCCACTTGACAGTTGGTGAAATGATTTAAGATGAAGTTGTACCTCTTTAATCACATAAAACATCAGTAAAGATCCTTGGTCTGTTTTTTATAACTGTTCTTAGCATGAAGATCAGGGACTGCATTGACTCGTAGTGCTTTAGGAGAAAAGTCTTTGAATTATAGGCGTTAAGAGTAGTTCCTTGCGAAGACAAAAGTTATCCATAACCCCTAATCTTAACCCCTAAAGCAGCTCCTAAGGTAAAAAACTATTAGGAGTATGAAGGAGAAATTTTAGGATGCCCAGGAGATTTCTTAAGTAGAGAAGAAAACAGAGAAAAGGCCACGAGGCAGAAGAAATGTTCTTCAAATGCTGAATAATGATTATTGAGACGACAAAGAAATTCATAAGAATGTTCCTAAGTTCATTTCTAAACAAAACGTTGTAACTTCTTAAGATAATCTTATGTTATGTAGGCTGTGTTACATTTTTGTTATGTAGTTAAATCAGAGAAAAAATATCAAACCAAGCATTCAGCCAAAATGAAATGTCCTCCATGGAAAATACGGTAATGACGAGAAGCAAAAAATAAGGATGGGCGAGAGTAAATTTCAACACTTACCTCATCAACTTTTACAACCTAAATGAGCGTGAGGTTATCATAAGGTTAAGAGAACATCTCCTAGGCATCCTACAAAATTTTCCTCCACATTGCAGAAGAAATGTTCTCTAGCCTATAAGAGCATTCTTAGAAGCTTTATGAATAAAATGCTAATTGGCCTCAATGGAGGTGCTTAAGTCTGGCCCTGTTACACAGGCTTACATCACTCAGGCTTCTTATACATTGAGAAAATACCTACATTGAAATAGGATCTAAAAAGTCCCTACAATCGTCCCTAGTTCTCATGGTGTGAACGCATGGGAAACGGGTCAATGAAAAGTTTCTCCAGTGCAAAAGCACCTTTTTAGTGTAGTTCTTCCGCATTGTCTTCAGCTGCATGGTGCTTGTGTGTGACGTTTAACCATTTCTCTTTCCTCAGACAGTTTTCGTCGGCACTTAAAAGGCTCCTATATGCTCCAATCTTGTTCTCCAGTGGTGCTGCAGGCGACCACTGAGTAAAGGGGTCCTGGAAAATGATTATAAATTATTCTTAAGGGTAAAATCAATTGGCCTTCAAGCAATCAAGCCAAGCTGACGCAGGAATTACATTCAGAAGTTGTTGCCTAAATTTTGACGCAACATTGGATCCCTTTTAGTGATGACCTGCTGTTCCTGTGATGCCTTTTATCCTATTTTCTTCCTGTTCTGCCCGAAAAGCTGAAGGTTTTTGCAATGTGTCCCTCTCACTAACGCCTATTCACTGTGCTAAGGGGAAGAATCAAAGTGAGAAAGAGAAAGGAAGAGGAAAAATTAAGGACTGCTATTCCTGTTTTTGTCTCTCAGGTGAGTGAGACTGAGGTCAATGGCCACTATGAGTCAGTTTGCGAGTCCGTTTTTAGCGAACTAGAATCGCAGGGCATGGAGGGCCTGGACCTGCCTGGCTCTTTCCGCACTCGCAGCCACAGTTACCTGCGTGCAATTCAGGCTGGGTATTCCCAGGATGATGACTGCTTGCCTTCAATGACATCCTCCACTGTCACTTCAACTCTCAGATCCACAACAGGTAAACCGCCCCTCAAACCCTCCTCCCCCACGCAATAAAGAGAGAGAGAGGGTTTGATCATTCATACCCATCATACGGTCTGCACATCCTATCGACATACATACATATGTACAGTGGAGAACCCTTGTGCTTGAGGTGCTGGGATGTGAATGTTCCTGGTCCAGTCCTGTCTTTCTGTCTGTGTTTGTTCGTTCCCTTTGTGGCAGATGCCTGTGATTTGCACAAGTCATACATCAGGCTAAACTGCCTGCTTTCAAGGGATAGGAGAACTTCAGAGTTTGGGAAGAAAGATTTTACAATTATGAAGACAGATTTTAGAGCAGAAATCTTCAGTATTACCTTCAGAGCCACTCTTTTGAGGGTTCATCCCAGCCAAACAGGATCCACCTAGGACCTAGATCAGGATCGATCAGGTGTAGGTCCTCGCTGGTTGGAGTGAAAACCCTAAGCATTTCTTTAAGCATAATCTTAAAGACATTCAGATTATGTCTTGAATCTACTGTGTGTAATGTAGGGGCACCCCTGATCACCTGATCTGGGTTATCTGAAAGAGGCCCGACCAAGACTGGAACTGAAACAGGAACTAATAAAGTCTGGGACTATAGTATGTAACACCAGACCTCACCTCACCAGAGGTGGGATACAGCCAGAGTCTCAGCATTAGCAACCAGGTGCCGGATTCATGAAAGCTTTCTTAAGAAAAAAATCTTAATTTCTTAAAGCAAAGACCAAGAAGTTCATAAGAATGTTCCTACGTTCAGTTCTTTAAAAAAAAACTTCATTTATCAAATATTGTCTTAAGAGAATCTTAAGTTTTCTTCAGTTTTCTTATGTAGGCTGTGTTGCATTTCTGTAGTTTAATCAGAGGAAAAACATCAAACCAAGCGTTCAAAAAATTAACAGAGGTGATGGAGGAAAAAATACCCAACATGAAAATACGATAATTGTGGGCTGACGACAAAAAGCAAAAGATAAGGATGGGTAAGAGTAAATTCCAGCACTTACCTCGTAAAACTTTTACAGCCTAAACAAGCATGAGGCTATCGTAAGGTTAAGAGAACATTCAAGAACAGTATGGTTTTAGGAATATCACTTATGTTTAAAAATGTCCTTAAGAAAATAGTTTAAAAAAACAAGTTCAAGTTATTTAATGTTATTTAAAGAATAACATTTTTTGAAACTTTTTTTTCCTCAAGAATGGAGTTAAAAAACCTTTTTTGTAAATCCGGTTCCAGTGCTCTCCATACCTGAGTTTTGGTTCTTGGGATGGGGTCTGTTTCTAAGCCAGATCAGGTTATCTCTCTGTGTCATGTGACCCCAACTGGTGGTGCGCCCCCATTAAAGTGTGCAGCTTGCTCCATTTCAGTCCTGGTCCTGGTTGCACAAAGGTATATCAGTGAAATGCGCAAGCAGCGAGGCCTGACGTTAAAGTCTGTCTTTTATAAAAAATACATACGTTATTGCCTTTAATTACAGAATTTTTCATTTGGATCAGAATCTTGAAAACTGGAAAATATGAAAGTGAACGTTGACTGTAAGCATTTAGTAAATGCAGCCTGGTGTCCAAAAAGAAAACTGTACATATTGGACTAAAAGGTTGTGTCTCCTTTAGCTTGGTGTTAATAATTCAGAATATGATCATGCTAACGCTAACCTGATACCTTCCATTTAATTCTAACATATTTTTTTCAAAGTACTCGAGTATGTACTTTGTGCATTCGAGTAGGTCCTTTATGTGTAATTCCTTTAGTCCTCGTTGCTCAAATCAAATGAGGCCAATCGGGTTTCACATGCAACGACACCATTAAGTGGTCCTTTGTGCAAACAGTGCCGCTCCCTCAACCCAAATAAACGCACACATCAATGGTGCATTTGTGTGTAGCTATGAACCCTATTGAAACACAATTTCATTTGCATAGTTGATGTCAAATATGGCAGATAAATATTAAAAAAGGCCGTTTGATGCTCGTGGCTTTTGTCCAGTTTGTTTTTGTTCTCCGATTGAACTTTGTATAAACTCTTTCCCTTTTGATGTGGCTCTTTTTTCATCGTCTTCGAAACGGACTTTCTGTTGATTGGACCCTTTTTAATACTTAAAAAAAAACATCCAACCCTGCAACTGCAGCAGCCGAAGATTTTAGGAGAGAGTTCAACAAATCCCACGGTCATACCGCGCTGAAGCTTGTTCGCCCCGTGCCACGCCTCACACTCCTGTCTCAGCCCTAAACCTGTGTGTGGGATGGATTATGGTCTCTATGATCTGTTTTATTCTGGTACATATATATATATATATATATATATATATATATATAGAGCAACTGATTACAAACAAAATGATGTCCCCGCCAACATATTTGTTTCTTTTGAACCATTTTTTGGGTCTTAAAAATTTAAAACGTCCAGATGAAGGAATCTGTTTACTCACTCTGTTGACATCAGTTATATTTACACGCAAACAACTTTAAAATATAAAATAAAAGATAAAAGCATGATACTCCTCAGTTACACCTTTGTTATTGCTGCTACAAAATGTCCAAACAGTTACGAAGCATTATGCTGTATTTCCCTGTTAAGATATCAGAATCGTTTTATACTCTGTAACTCTAACGATAAAAACGTGACATGCTCCTGATCAGCTCATAAGGTGTGCGGAATGGGTTACGCTCACAGTTTTACTCTCCCTTACAAAACCCTGTTGTAGTCGCAGGCTAATTGGTTGGCAAAGCAAAGCAAGAAGTAACCCGATTTACTCTACACGCTACGAGGAGATCCAGAGGAAATGAGCAGTAGGAGGTTAACTGTCACAGGTATCATCTATCTTTGCATACATATATCTATGTATGTACGTGTGTGTTTTTGCACTGCCTTCTCACCCTTGTAAAGCTTAACCACCATGTGTTAGGACTAGTTTAGAAAAAGTTTAGATTTGCCCTGTAAATATTGGACCTGAGCCTTCTGGCAAACTTCTAAAAGCAAAAAGAAGGACGTTTGTAACCGAGGCTCCACCCGGGTATTGTGAGTTGTTCAGCTCATGGTTTAGAACTCTTTTCTTGGATATGGTAATTGTTTGTTGTTTTCAGCCCTGTAGGACAGTGGGATTACAACCTCTCCCCTGGTGCAGCCCTTTTAGGGGCTCATTTCGCTCGCCTCTGCTCCCTCTCCCCCCACATCTCCACACGGTTCGACCAGCTATGTTCAATAGGGTTCATATCTATTACCTGGGCCACTCATCTTGTGCTTCCTTAACTGCCTTTTCATCTTGTGGACAATGTTCTGGAAGACCGTTTTATTATGATCCAAATGGTGAACTGTTAACGGTTGTAATTTTAACGTTGCTAACTCCGAAGGACACCAGAAACACAAATAACCTGCAGGAGGAAAAGATGGAGAGATAATTGAAGGTTAACATTGTTTGACAGGAGTGAGAAGGCAGTGTAAACACACAGTACAATGTCTACAGTGTGTGAGTAAGAACAGGCACTCAGCACCCAGAGCGACGCAGCCTGGTCGACTGGCAGCATCGTTTAAGATGCTGATTGCTTCTGATCAACAGTTCATGCTGATTAAACGGAAACTGGGTTTTTTTATTAAGTGGGTCATCAACATAAGACTTCAGCGCAGAGCTCTTACGTGGATTACTGAACTACTTTAAAATTTTCAACTGACACAAGCGGCTCAAAGTCATAAGTCTGAATCTTGTCATGCCAAAGCCGTCTACGGCCATAAATCCACAAGAGCGTGGATGGTTTACAAAATGACTGCCATGGTGCATTTCAGATTTAGGTACTTTTATCTTTTGCAGGACATTATGTACTTTTAGACATGGTGCCCAATTATTTACTGGCATGTTTAGGGTATTAGAGTCCTATATGTACCACCTAAAATAAAAATGTAATTTTTGATTTAATCCTAAATGCTGCAATTACAATTGTAACTCTTACCCAGAGTGGCCTACAACGTATAAAGACCTTACTCTGCTCTGTTATGTACACATAACCTAGGATGGTCATGCCAGGGTCACTCAGATTGGCAGGGCTACAACACAAGATCAGCCATGGTCCTTTGAGACCTAATCGTACATGCAGTTATTGTAAAGGTTCAGTAGTGGAATACTGTGGCCAGGGTGGAGATCTGACACCATTATGGCCTGGTAAGAAGTGTAAACAGATGTCAGTATTCACTGACTGCTACTGAAGGTGTGGATGATTAAATAAGTTGTGATTTGATAAACGCTTACCAAGAACAAAAGGAACATCACCATGTTGTTTTTCTACCTTCAAGACTGCGTTTCTCTTTTCTCTCATTAAGTCAAAATAGGTGCCACTGTGCCATCAACACTGAACAGGAAAAGCAGGGTAAAAACTCATTTATGCCTCCACTCTGGTTCCCCAGAATGGGATCTGTGCCTGGTTACATAAAACATCTTGAGTGAACTTTTCTTGTATTTCTTAATATCCTGAAAATATCCTATAAAGCTCCTGAATGGTAAATTCCCTTAGGATTATTAATTAAGGACTAGGATTATTATTATTAAGGGAGGCAAAACCTAATTGTAACTCTCAAAAGACTGATATTATGGCTTAATATATTATGATATATTTATATATTATGGTTTTTGGAGGTTTTTTGGAGATGACTGTGTATGGTGGGGCAAAAAATATTTAATCAGTCACTGATTGTGCAAGTTATCCTACTTAAAAAGATGGGGTCTGTAATTTTCATGACTTCAACTATAAGAGACATCACATTGTAGGATTTTTAAATAATTTAATTGTAAATTATGGTGGAAAATAAGTATTTGGTCAATAACAAAAGTTCAGCTCAATACTTTGTAACATAACCTTTGTTGGCAATGACAGAGGTCAAACGTTTCTGCCTGAGTGGTGTGTTTGGGATCGATGTCATGCAGGAAGACCTAACCATGTTCCATCTTCAATGCTCTCACTGATGGAAGGAGGTTTTGGATTAAAAGCTCATGGTACACGGCCCCGTTCATTCGTTCCTGATGTTTCCATCCCCATGCTTCACTGTAGGTACGGTGTTCTTGGGATACCTCTTCCTCCAAACACGACAAGTTGAGTTTTTACCAAAGAATTCTATTTTGGTTTCATCTGACTACATGATATTCTTCCAATCCTTTTCTGGAACATGGCAAACTTCAGACGGGCCTGGACATGTACTGGCTTAAGCAAGGGGACACGCCTGGCACTGCAGGATTTGAGTCCCTCTCGGTGTAGTGTTACTGATGGTAGCCTTTGTTACTTTGGTCCCAGCTCTCTGCAGGTCATTCATCAGGTCCCTCTGTGTAGTTCTAGGATTTTTGCTCACCGTTCTCATAATCATTTTGACCCCATGGGATGAGATCTCCAGATCGAGGGAGATTATCAGTGGTCTTGTACATCTTCAATTTTCTAACAATTTATTGCTCCCCCAGTTGATTTATTCACACCAACCTAATTACCTATTGTAGAGTCACTCTTCCCAGCCTGGTGCAGGTCTACAATTTTCTTCCTGATGTGCTTCGAAAGCTCATTGGTCTTGGCCATGGTTGAGATTGGAGTCTGACTGTTTAAGGCTGTGGACAGGTGTCTTTTATACAGATAACGAGGTCAAAGGGGTGCCATTAATACAGGTAATGTGGAGGACTGAAGAGCTTCTTTAAAAAAAGTTACAGGTCTGTGAGAGCCAGAAATCTTGCTTGTTTGTGGGTCATCAAATACTTATTTTGCACCATACTTTACAAATAAATTATTAAAAAATCCTACAATGTGATTTCCTGGATTTTTTTTCTCATTTTATCTCTCATAGTTGAAGTGATGAAGATCTCTCATCTTTCTAAGAGAACTTGCACAATCGGTGACTGACTAAATACTTTTTTGCCCCACTGTACCTAGGTGAGTATTTCGAGTAAATCCTCTAGATCATCAGAGGGATGGCCATTTATTGATCAGTCAGTTATATCAAACTTGGAATATTCTGTCCTGGATTAAGCAAGACGTTATAAAACAGAATTTATCAGAGCTGATTTTCCATGACTTTCCTGTCTTGTGTTTTCTACATTATTTTCCACTTTTTAAAATCTGTTAAGGCAGTGTTCAGTAAACATTTTTTTCTGCTGGTGAGTTGTTGTCATGGATAATTTACAGGCAACAAAACCTTAGTCCCTACAGTAAATCCTGTACTGTTTACCCTCAGTTGAGTGAAACTTAAGGATTATACTTTTCCATTATGATGTTTTATGCAACCTAGCTTTGGACCCTGGCAACCCTGAGCTCCATGAAACAAAAACAGCTCACCAATTAGATTCGGGTAAACAGAATTTAAGCCGAGGTGCAGCAAAATTGTGTTTAATATTGTTTTTAATATTGTAAATTGTGCACCCAGTCACATGGATGTGTCACGGAAAGTGTCTGTGTGCAGAGTTTTCACTCACACGCTGTAGGTGTTTCAGTTTCTTTCTCAGGACAAGCCTCATAGCTGTTCGTTCCTCTGAATGTCCTTCTGTATAAATATCTAAATTTGTCCTGTTCCAGAGGGCTATGATGCGATGGAAGGAACGTCTTTACTAAACGAGGACATGATCGAGGACGATGATGGCGCTAGCTCCTCGGCTTACCAGGAGCTCGAGCGTTTCGAGAGAGAAAATGCTGCTCGGAGCCACCACAGCACGAGCTCCACCGTAACGGCCATCTCTGTGGCGCCCACCTGTTCCCCACCCCTTTACCGCGTCCCGGCCCCGACACCGTCTGTATCAGAGTCCCATGTCCCTCAGGCAATTCAGGCTTTCAAAGAGTCGGCTAACATGGTGGCGGCATTCAACATGCAGTGGAAGGAGGAGATTGCGGCCATGCGGTTTGAGCTGGCCGAGCTGCGTCGGGACGTCTGCAATGAACTCAAGACCTTCAACAGCAACTTCTTCAACTTCACGCAGTGCTATAATATGTGGACGCTGTGCAGGGACATGGCAACCGGGAGCTCCAGCCAATCGAGCGAACGGGTGTCTGTCGGGATCCAGACTGGCAATAATTGTCAGGTCCGCCATAACACTGTGGATGTCTCGGTCATGTGCCAACCCGAACCGGCACCATTTAACATTTTTGAGGTGATGAGCCCCCCACGGATCGAGATCACTGAGGGAACTCCAGAGGGTCCATCAGCCTCTAACAGTCCAACGAGTCCCACCGTCCAATCAGGTCAGAGGCCTTTGGGAGAGACCAAGACGGACACGAGCAGGAAGAAGAAAAGCAGAAATCGGCCAGAAGGCCAAAGAAGCGCCAGTCTGGAGCTCTGGTCCAGAAAGTACACAAGCGGCCCGATGTCCTACCTGTCGCTTTCATTCTGAGGGACCGACACCCCTTCTAAACCAATCCTGCAAACGGGGCAAGGTACTATTTAGGTCTGTGCACACAAAGAGCCCGGGCGCGAGTCCCTTGTCCCTTTGCTCTATGCAGAGATGATTGCTAGCTAGGCTTTTTTATGTCGCGATCAGGAGAACATTCAGGCCAGCCGAGCCACCGCTGAAGAATCCGTATCGTTTCTTGTTTACGTCACTAGTTTGACCACAAACGAGGCGAGGAACCGCCCTCTGACCATTTTCATCCATGTTACATCGTTAGCCATTACTTTCTTAAGTCCCGTACGCACACCGTACACTCATTCCACTGCTGTCTGATCAGATCAAGTGAGTTTACTACTCACATCTTGCAAAATGAATGCGATAAAAAAGGGGCTCATGGATGTGAAAGTTTCAGAGTTTAGGGATTTAGGAAGTCATGAGTCATCCTAAATGATGACTTAGTTTAGTCACAAGTTTATGATGAGGATTAAACTGTGTCTGTAACAATTACATGGCGAGAGTAAAAAGCAAATGATAGAGAGATACCACATGCACTGCAGCACTTTGCCACTGTGCTGATGGAAGTTACTGTGGATCTTATGTCATAACAATCATAACTTATTTTAAACTCAAATGCTTCCATCACACAAAGCCTTCTCCTGCAAGCCTAGAGCTGCTTTTTAAGGGAATTTGCTAGAATGGCACTGAGGTGAAAATACAGTAGGGCTGCTTTTCCACTGCACAGCACAGTTTGGTACCTAAGCCGTGAGATCTTGATTGGACCAGTGACTCATTACAGGCCTTTTTAGTCACTGTCGCACTTTTGCTCAAAAAAGTTTTAAGGATCAAACATTATACATAATAGATTTACCATTTTCAGTTCCTGCAAGGGTAAGAAGAAAATATAGATGGCGATACTCAGGTATGGAGCTAACTTTGTGTCAAATGTAATCTCCCAAAACAATACAATCCTGAAGCAAAATGACACTCTAACTTTACAGTATATGTTGCAAATGCAGATGTGTGTGTATATATATATACTGCTCAAAAAACTAAAGGGAACACTTGTAGTTACGTTGTGTAGTTTAAGTGTTCCCTTTATTTTTTGAGCAGTGTGTATATATATATATATGTATGTATATTTCAACACATATATACGAGTCATTTTGTTGTATCATCTGGATCAAAATACACTCTCAAAATACCTCAGCACCTTGCTGTTCATGTGTTTCTAAAGCTATCTAATCAAGAAAATGTGTCACCTTGCACTGTTTAAGGTGGTAGTAGCTTCAGGCTCCTGCAGATGATGCTGTATTAGGATGATGGGACTATAAATACCTGAAGGGGGTGTGACGTGAGTGGTTGTTGTTATTATTAATAATTAGCTTTTGTTCATTTAAGCTATCATTACTTATTCAAACTTATTCATTCTATAAATTAGATAAATATTTGTTTTGAGCTGTTTTGATCTTCTGTTGTGTAAAGTACTGTCAAAATAAATCTGACTTTGACTTGACTTTTTGCCAATCATTACCATCCACTTTGTGACTCATTTGGAACGACACTGTACTGCACTGTACTACCTCTTCTCAATCTATGAATTCCGTCATACACCCCACATGTATTTATATCCCTTACTCATACACTGCTCACAAAAATAAATGGAGATTTCAAAATGAATATAAAGAGGATCCACAAGAACTGCTGGATAATCTAATCCTGTCCAGGTTGAACAGTCAGTGCGGGGGCACTCTCATCCAGTTTAACATTCTTCTGTTCACCCCATGAATATATCACTACTATATATATCATATACTACTCATTCACCATAATTGAGTTTACCATAATTCTCATTTACGTAATATATCAACTTTGACTTTTCATCTTGTTTACTGAAATAAAATCAAAGCTTAATTGCTTCATATTCGTTTTCGAATATCCCCTCAGTTTTGTAAGCAGTATTTCCTAAACAGAGTAAGGTGACACATTTCTTGACTTGTTCAATTTTCATTCCTGCAAGTGCAACAAGAAAATATGGATGGGGCTAGGGGTATTTTAAGAGTTTATTTTGTGCCAGAAGATCCTCACAAAATAATACAACCGGAACAGTTTATAAAATAAGAAAAAGGGCAAAATTCACTATATACAGTGGTGTGAAAAAGTGTTTGCACCCTTCCTCATTTCCTGTTTTTTTGCGTGTTTTTCACACTTAAGTGTTTCAGAACATCAAACCAATATAAATAGTAGTCAAAGACAACATAAGTAAACACAAAATGCAATTTGTAAATGAAGGTGTTTATTATTAAGGGAGAAAAAAAATCCAAACCTACATAGCCCTGTGTGAAAAAGTGATTGCCCCCCTTTGTTAAAACATACTATACCTGTGGTTTATCACACCTGAGTACATTGTCTCTAGCCACACCCAGGCCTGATTATTGCTACACCTCTTCTCAATCAAGACATCACTTAAATAGGACCTGCTTGACAAAGTGAAGTCTGCCAAAAGATCCTTAAAAACTACACATCAATTTTATTTTCAAGCACCATTGTAGAAATGTGGGTTTAGGGCATTGCACAAAGCACCCAAGAGTGGCAGATTATCAGTGTTGAACTTTGAACATTCTGGTCCATAGTCCAGATACTTTAAAAATTGACTTGAGTGATAATACTACACATGTGTACGGAGCATTATTTGAATGTTTATTAAATATATTATTATTGAATAATATAACAGTTTGATGCAAATTTGGTAGGTGGCTATTTTGATTCCTATGATACCCATGTGTGGGCTGTATTTACAGACATGGAGGTTTTTAAGTCCTCATGGAGCTGTACTCCTACGGGGTAGGCCGTAATTGCCATACAGCTGATTAGTGGTAGTTACTGTCTGACAGACATCTCATTGATATGGAGCAAATGCTGAGCTAGTCCACTTGGTGTTGACCTGCTGTTGTATTTGTATGCCTTGTGATTAAAATTCCCAGTGTCTCTTAAGCCCATTGTAATATGAGCAGAGTTTAGGCACTCATTCATCAACCAACTGCCTCATCATAGAAGCTACTCAAGACAGGGTGGAACCTGCTAAAAAAACAATTGCAGGATTTTAAATTATAACAGTGTCGTCGCTCGGCTTACACTAATGAAAATGGAAAGACTTTAGGACAATTTGTATATTACTGTGTGCTCTGTTTGTGGCATTTCTTAACAACTGATTGTTTACTTCAGGAGACCTGTGGTTGACCTGTGACCAGTGAGTCTATGATTATGTCTTTTGGACTGATTTATATACCTTTCTTCTTATTGATTGTGTTATAGAGCGATCAAAGGTAAACTTAAAAGCCAGAGCTGAGCGGCACCATTATTGCAGATTTGGCTTTTTTCATCCATTATTTATCCCTGCAAGCCTATTCTGTATGCCATTACAGACTTCATAAGAGCACAGGTTTCTGCAAGACCTCACTATTCACTTAATGTAAATACTGAATGGATCCAATACGTTGAGTGTGGGGAATCATAAAAGTGCCATAAAAAGCCTATGGAGATGCTATCCAGCTGCAGACTGTCCAACTCTTCCTGGTGGAAATGCATCTCTGATTTATTGGTGGGGATAGAGAGTTGATTTAAATGCAGGCATGTCAGTATATCAATGGCTAAAGCCTTAGTACAATAAAGCACAAGCAATGGACAGGTGGGAAATGTCTGTATAACTGTAACTGGTAGTCTGTTGTTTTGCATATGCACTGAAGGTGATTTATGCTTAAAGCATCTAATGTGGTGTAATTTGTTTTGTTCTTTCTCGCCAACTGCTTAGCATAAAGCTCGTGTTGAAGCCATGATGCTGGACTTGGCATCGTTAAGGAGTGTCCGAGAGTTTGCTGATGCCTACAAAGCAAAGAAACTGTGAGTAAACCAATCCTAACTTGAATATTCTACTGGAAAGATTTGATAAGTGTCGACATTATTACTAGAAAGTTACCTTTTTGCCAAATGGATTACTGGGAAATTAATTGTAATGCAGTATGTTTTCATTACATAAGAACTGTCACCAGCAAGTTTAACTTTTCAGAAGTTTTTAAAAAAAAAAACAAGAGCATTAATGTACCCTGCCCTTCTAAAAGGAGACGTTACTGTAGACCAGAGACCAGAATTAGGACCTCGCAAGTATTTTCCAGAGAGCCATTAGCTCCATTTGAGCAGTGGTCTGAGTCCAGGGCTACAGTCTGACCCCACCAAACTCACTTGCGTGCCTTCCCCCACTCCATTACCGAGCTATCAAATCAGCACAGGGCCAAAAGGTCCAGCCTCTCTCATCATAAGACTCTCCTCCCCTCTCCCTGGTCAATAAATAAGTATCTCAACCTTACTGCATAATTCCATCAATCTCATCTCCACAGACTTTGAAGTCCTTCACAGTCTCCCAGTTAAATCAATTACTGGCAGAGCTTTCATGAAGTTACATTACATGGCGGAAGGCGAAGGAACAGTGACATTGGCTCTGAAAGACAGACTGCTTTCAAACGTGTAGGCTTTTTTTCTGCTAAAGTAGAGGCACAATAAGTTTTTTTTCACAGAATGCATCCGTATTTTCTGAATGTAGTACTACTAGTGCTTTCTCTTAAATAGTTATTGAATTAGTTATGGAAACGCAACCTGTAGTGTTGAGCATTTTCAGTTTACAAGTTCTAAGTGTATTCTTTATGCAACTATTTGTTCTGACCTTACAATCGGATTGCTTGAGAAGAGTCCTTGTGCAATTTGTGATAAAAGCACAGTTTTTTTTACACCAAAGCGCACTGCCAAATAATGCAATTATCATAATCATTACCAGATTTTTTAATGGTTTTGTTTGTGATTTTAGTATAATAAACTATTTGTAGCATACTGTATTAGAGAAGGATAGGGAATTGTTATTGTTGCCAAGCAACAAATCATTTGTTATGGATCTGATTTTTGTCAGAAAGCGCTGAAATTCATGGCTTCTTTGGTTTGTTTGATGTTGTTTAAAAGCAATTTTACTAGATATGTTGTCGCGAAGAACATCACAGCTGCGATTATCTATGGCACTCTTCTTCAGCACATACATATGTTTTTTCCCATATTACACTACTTCTTGTGTTCTATTGCCACTCTGTGTTCATATAGAAATGTGGGGTAATTGTACTAAAGCCTGTAATATATTTTACATAGGGATTTTCAGATCTATTAGATTTTTTGTAGGCTAGTAGTAATGATTCGACAGTAGCAAAGTAATGGAAATTTGATAAAGCGATGTGTTTAGTTTGTCTCCCTAATGATCCTAAAATTAGGTTCCAAACTTAATTTCTGTGTTAGTCTTTTGCTGCTGAGAGTTGCCACCTCTGTATCCCCAGATGCTTCTGTTAACCTTCCATCCTTACTCTGGTGAGATTTTCCTCACATGTTGACCCCTGTATTTTACCTTGCTCCCTCAAGGAGAAAATGTACGTTGTTAGAGGTGACTGGTGTATGTTAGGGTGGTGGTATATCTCTTCGAGCTCTCAGGGGACTCAAAGTCTCATCTGGCCCCAGGCAGCCCCTCAGGCAGGACACTGCAGCAGCCGCTTGGTCAGCAGCCAGAGGCCATGAGGTGACCGTCACCCTCTCCCTAAGCCCGTATTTAATTTCCCCCTCTGCCAGCTGCTGTTGTAACCCTAATGTGGCTTTATTGGTCATTTCTCTCGACTGGTATAATCTCTGAATGTTCTTGTGGAAAATGTCCTGTAGAGAGAAGAGAGAATTTAAGTGTGGAATGAGCTGAATTTATAGTGTGTGACAATTGATTTCGGTTGCTTTAAATATAGTTCAGGTGAGCACGGTGGAGCAGTAGTTAGTGCTGTCTCCTCACAGCTCCAGAGATTCCCCTATTTGAGACAATACATTTACTTTTCCTTGTGTGGAGTTTGCAAGTTCACATCATGTCTGTGCTAGTTTTCTCTAGATAATCTGGTTTCCTCTCTCATTTCGAAAGTGTCCCAGTGTGAATGCATCTGGGTGCCTCTGGGTGCGCCTGGGTGCCTGTTCGTGGATGTCCCCTATGAAGTATTGGTGCCCTGTCTAGGGTTCGTTTCCACTTTAACCCCTGTAATTCCAGTTAGTTACCAACTAATTAGTGACTTCTGCAACCCAGAGTTGGATTAAGCAGGTATGAAAGCAAAAGAATAATTACATTTAACACAGTTACTACACTGCATATGTGTACTCTACTAATGCCTACACTAAAAGTGTGCTATCACTCACTGTCACTGTTGGGTAAGTAAATCAACTTTTTATCAAATCTCGCTTCCCTCATTTGTCGCTTCCACCTAGATCAGCTTTCTGACTGTTGTAATGGAAATTGATAGCAAAAAATGAGAAAGAAGGATTAAGCTATTAGTTGAAGGCCATTTAGGACCCAAATCATTTACTGGTCCTGTTGACACACAGTGAGTGTTGAGATGAGGTTCAGATGTAGCCCACCAGTAAAACCTCTTCTTTACTACTTAGTTTCAGTATACCCAGCTGTTCTCATTCTCTTCATCTTTATTTGCAGTATATACCTGCAGGCATTCTTTACATTTTGCTAACTGAAATAAGTTAATACATTAATTTATTTCACTCTCTTAATCCATCTGCTCACTTGTTACACAATTAATTTATTACACCATTAATCTGCAGCGAGCTGTACGATTTCCTACACCTCAAGGTTACATGTGCCATGCTATTTTTTATTCAGCGTTTGTACTTGTCACCCACACTCCTGCACCTGACTCTCCCATCTCAGGTGTAGTCTGTTCTTGCAAATGGACCATTTTCCTTTGCAAGGTTGTATTCCTTCATTAGTTTATGGCCTGGTGGTCATCTGTTTGTCTGCGTTTGTTTGTTTGTTTGTGTGTGTGTGTCAATTGTGCCTTTATTTGGTTTGTAACTTGTTTCTCTCTTGTGAAAGAAATTGTGTGTGTGTGTGTGTGTGTGTGTGTGTGTGTGTGTGTGTCTGTACAGTGTGTGTTCTCCAGCTGTCGTGTATCTCTGGTCGTTCACTGTCTCTGATCACTGTATCCTTCATGCTCTCGATACATGGATGATCCAACTTACCATACGGAAGCTGGTACTCCCTCAGCTCTGCACACACACACACACACACACACACACACACACACACACACACACACACACACACACACAAGGAAGTCATTGTTGAAAATCATTAAGTGATTTATACTCCCTTAATGATTTAAGAATGAATCGGAGTCATTGTTGAAATGATTCACTGAATCAAACACTGACTCCCTTAATGATTTAAGGATGAATCGGAGTCATTGTTGAAATGATT